>JAHZMT010004370.1:0-149943 GCA_027743785.1 Sinhomidia bicolor
ACTAACGTTTGGCCTTTCTTTGGTACGAAAGCTATGACGGCATTGCCGAGTGCAGGTAAAGTGTAATAATATTGTGGGTTTAACGATGACGTTGCGAATTTACAACTGAACTGGTAGTGACTACACTCATATTATCAAGCTTCCTGCTTGCAAAAAATATCAGAACGATAATTTTTATATATTTGAAAAATATACATGACTGTGCATTTAATTGCTGGAGTATATATGAGTAGTAGTTGTTGAAAATGTTTATAAAATAGTGATACTCTTATGATTTTTTAAAAAGATGATGATAGTACTGCTAATAAACCACACAATTTAAGATATCACATGTACCTTCCGGACTAGTCGATTTCTTTAAACTAATTTAATTTGCAATGAATCCTTAAATGCATTTTAACAGTTACCAGCTCATCAGTCCATCATCTTCATAAAAAAATTCAAGTTTTAAAAGTGAAACATTTCTGTTGTAGTTTTGTACTTCTGAGCATCCTAATAGTATAGCCCTTTGACGACACCACCTTCGCTGATTGAGAGAAATAACCAACTCTGCGGGATAAATAAAAAGACCAAACCGGCATTTATTGTTTGTTGTCATAGTCATGAAGCACCATATAAACCGACGGGTTGCGGCAGAGAAATGTGTGCTTTCCGAATGCTTCCTTTTGGTGTTTAGAAATTTGAATATGTATCAAAAATTATTACCTGTAAAAACCTTGAACCTTTAGTTTTTCAGGTTTGTAGTGAATTTAAAATTCTGACATCGATATACCGTTAAAACGTTTGACGAGGTTTGCAATTTTGTAAGTTTTTTAATGATATGCTACAAGTCGTATGCTGCGATAACTAAAACTATATTATTACGCATGTTAACTAGCTCATCATATTATGCAACTCTACACATTATTATTACGTCAATTCAACTTGTTAAAACAGTTTAAAGACACCACTACATTACATCATTTTATGACAACTTTCCCGAACATTTATGTACATAAAGAGGACTAAACAGATTTACAAATTTACCATCGGTTTGGCAGCAAACTTGTGGATTGCAATACTGGATATTTTGAATATTTGATATGAAAAAGTCGGAAATAAAATTCTTTGCAATGACTTGTCTATTACTAGTAACCGTAACCCTTTGGTTTTAGTTTGGTTGACCCAACTGCCAGTGAAATTATCTTTCCATATAATTACATATGTGACTAGAGTATAAATCTAATTTTATTTTTTTATTTTAAAAATAAAAATTCGTACAATTAATTAGTTTGTTCTGTATGAATTATTTAAATTTTAGTAAATAACTCTTATTTTTAATTTTAAACCTCGATATAATCCTTTATCAAATTCAATTTAATCAAATTTAAGAATGCGTCCATTAATGTAAAGCCTGTGAAACCGTTTCATGTAAAGTCTTACAAATAAATAAGTTGATGGGAAAAAACATGCGAAAATTGCTTCCTACCTAAATTTATTATAATTACAATGCAAAGTTTTGGTTGTAATCGGATAGAATTCCAGTCTTTACATGTTTTAACGGTAGTGAGTCCAAATCTCTTTGGAAATACTTGGCTAAAGTGCATTCCACTTTTCTACTCTCTTTTTCGGTGTTAGTGACTAAAATTCACTGTAAATTAGATTTAGGATTTCGAGCATGATGTGACCACCAATTTTTAAATGTTTAAATGTTATTTTGTCTTCTATTTCATGACACAATAAAGATTTAGCTATCCAAACAGTAAAAGTAAAATAAACTTTTCAAACATTGTTGCTTGGAATTTCACGTTTATGTACAGAAATAAGCTATTCATTTCATGCAAATAAATAAAAAAGCATACTGTAATCGTTTATTTTGCTGTTTCTTGACAGTTTATTTATCAATGTACGCTAAACCTGGTCGCTTAAAATATTACCAAAGAATTCTTATTATTTAGCATGAATTTATTGATTCCAGTGGATGATGCGAAGCCGCATTACATTCTTAATAACGCAAAAATGACGGAAACGAACAATCCATTTATATATATTTTTTTCAAATACATAGACAAGTAAGTATAACATAGTTCATGCATATTTTTTTATTGTAAGTTTATATGAATATATAAGATATATATATATTAGCTATTTTTGTATTTATGAAAAATCTATTTAATAGTTGCACTACATTTAAAATGGAACCGTTCGTTTCGTCAGTTACATTAATTACTCATATAGTTATTATTATATTATCGTTGATTCAAACTTACAATGAAATGTTAAACTTTCTCTGCCAACTCAAACTTGATAATATACTTTTTTAACTTCTTGGAAATGCTTGTTATTTCTTTAACTCTAACACACACACAAAAAAACAATACAAAATTACTTACACATTTGAAAGCTATTTTATAATATGATATAATATATATTTATTTATATTTTAGTTTAGTATTGTATATACCTACCTTCTACGGAATAAAGTACGTTTCAGGGGTTTCATATATAAATTACGACAGTAAAAATGGCACATTATTTCATGTGTTTCACATGGTTGAAGAACAATCCGTTGGAGCAGTATACTGCTTTTATATAGTTTATATACATACAAACGTACTTTGTAAAAAAAATTATTGCAGCTTACAAATTAGCTAAAAATTAATTTCTACGTTAATTCTTTTTAAGTATATATTTTTCATGTTTAATTACTTTAAAATGAAGATTGTCATTGTATATCATATCGTTATATAATATGTGTATGTGTATGTTTATCTATCTACCTACCTACCTACCTACCTCGTTCTACCTCACAAAATTTTTTACCCTTCTTCAGTAGAAAGCTAATACTAACAGTCATTTAGTAATTTAAAAAGAGTCCCGTATTTGCGAATTACATAATAGTAATAGTACTAGTAATGATGTCACTTCTCCGTGTTTAACATACAGCCGCGTACGTGTATGACATTTTTAAAAGCTATCTCTACAACAAATGAATAACAACTTTACACAAACTGGATTAACGAAATACATAGGTATATGTATATATATATATATTAAAACTTAAAGTCAAACAAGTTAGCAGCTTCATCAACCAGACAATACAAGAATACTTGAAAATAATTATAGAAATTACATATATAGAACTATGATTCCCTGTTTGCACTAAAACAGAATCTTGTTTAAAACTACTACTACCGTGTACATTTTTATTCACCTAGACGTTTATGGCTCATCATTATTGTTATTATTAGTAGTAGTATGTTTAGTGTGAGAGTCCGTAATTATTTAATTGCAGAAATTTAACATAGGATATATAAAGTGCATTTCTTGTGCTGAACAGCCTCTTCGGAGAAAACTCAATTTTTTTTCGTTGAATTTGAGATTTCTTCATTTATTTAGGAGGACGAAGATGACATGGGAAGTAAACAGAGAGACACTACATAAGCAATGTGCGCACTGCGTAGTTTCTATACACTCGTTTAGTTATAGGTCAATATCATTATTGTGGTTTGTTTTCCAAAAGAATTTTATATTTAAATTTGTTGAATGGCTGAATTTGATCGTTGTTGTTGCATCGTGGTTACTGTAACATATGATTATAGTGGAGAAGAAACATTTATGTATTAAAACTTGAGCATTTAACAGATTCCAGTAATGTTACTACTTACTGGAAATGTATTGCACCATTTTATCTGTTTTATTGAAAAAGTAGAAAAACCATAGCTTGACAAATTCCTCAAAATTAATATCTTGAACGCGGATCAATAACAACTGCCAAAACTAGACTCGACTATAAATCCCGCTTGCAATCTAGAATTTTGAGCGTTAAAGTCCTAAAAGGTTAATGTTTTTTTCATTTGATATTAAAACGTTTTTTCTCAAATGAATTGTGTTAGCTGTTTTTAAAAATTGCATACTAGAGCTAATGACAGTGACCGTAAAAAAGGAAACAGGTATTTCCATGTCTACGCAGTCAATTAATTTCCCTAGTTTATTTTACTTTAACAGATTTGTCAGTATATTAGGTATTATTATTAACATGGAGGGTTGACAGTTAATCACGCTGTTTTACAAATAGTCCAGGTCAGAAAACTCCAAAAGAATAATACTCAATAATAACGTTTTAGAAAAGGACGTCATATTTTGTCGAGAATTTGCTAATATTGGTTACTTTTATAGTCTTGAGCTTCCTGTTAAATGAAATTTTAATGGAATCTTATATACTATTGTACATTCGTTTTCAATTGACAGGAAGCTTTCTGGTTTCTACTAGATGGCATTTGGCAGTCTTATTTTCACGGACAGTTTTTGCCCTTGGTTTCTTCGTTTCGTAGGTTTAATTCAGTTTTCGTCTTGTGTCCCTCTCTATTTTTTTAAAAACATAAAATTATGGAGTTGTATTATCATCATACCTTTTTTCATAGTAAAAGATTTTTTTTCTTTCTTTATCAACCAAATTTCAGTTAGTTTTCAATCAAACAGGATAACATTATTTAGTTGTATAATAATTGACATATTTTACGTAACAACTATACAGTAGACACTGCTTACAATTACAAACTTAAGTAGTTTAAAGTAGATATAAAGAAAATTTAAGGGAATAAATATAGTATTCTATTAAGTACAATTTTCGATATACTATTTAAAATGACACCATTGCATTGGCGACGCGAAACGTCCGTGTTGATGATGTCGGTTGTCTTGAATTTTATTTTATTTCTTCCCTTGTTATCTTGCGTACAGTCGTAAAACCAAAACAGGCTTACGTCAGGAAGATGACAAAGGCGATTCGAACTGAACTCCATCACGCTCGTATAAAAATTTTATATGAATTTGACTTTTTCTGCAGTCCTCAGAAGTCGTTAGTGGGTCTAGTTGTACATAATCTGAAACACATAAACAAAACAAATTTGTCAATTTAGTTTTCATAAATGTTACTAAAACTTTCATAAATGATGCATGATATTTATTATTACCATTTTTATTTTTTAAATTATTTCTTTTTAAAAACCCAAGAAGGCCCCTTAACAAAGTACCTATTTTATACAGTCTTAACAAATAGCGTATAAAAACATTCTATGCCATTGATGCATCAATCCAATACCAGAACTTAAAAGTTATAAATGCTTAATCGACCATATATAATCTAACGTAATATACAGTCTTAATAAATAGCGTATAAAAACATTCTATGCCATTGATGCATCAATCCAATACCAGAACTTAAAAGTTATAAATGCTTAATCGACCATATATAATCTAACGTAATTAAAACATTTCAATTTCCTCCTGATATGATTTTAATTTTCACTCCTTGTCAAAAAATATCATTCAAGAATATACTGTTTACATACATATATTTTCAAAAGCAATCCTCACATTTCCGCATCAACAAGCAGGAAACTTTACTCATTGTCATCTGTTAACAAAAAAAAATCTTCCATTTTTTTCTTATTTTTAGACCCCATTTTTGGGATAATAACTGGCATTGTATCATTTACCGTAGTACCCATGGCACAATAATGTATTTCGTAACAAATATGTGTATGTATATAGATGTAGTAGGTATATTTATTCTTTTCAAAATAATCTAATGGCCATTTGGTGCGTATAAAGAAACTGCTGCTGAGAAAGTACATAATAAAATGAATGACCATTCTTCAAAGATCTAATCTTTCCTTCTTTTTCTGGCTGGCTGAGTTTCTTCTTTCTTTGCCTCAGCACTGCGTACTTTGGCGTCTTGACGACGCGATGATGAGGACGCTGCTGCTTATTACTGTTTAAGACAGCAAATTGCAGGTACATTTGTGCACATTGTGTACAAATATGATGATGATGGCGGCGTAGTAGTAGTTCTCATCGCAGCAGCAGCATCAACAAACAACAAGGCAAGATAACCACCGAAAAAATTATTATATGCGAACGAAACGAACGAATAATGAAAGATGCTACACACATACACACACGACACATGCAAGCAACAATGGTAGGGTGTAGGGATTGGTATTTCAACAAAGCGAGAGAGAAACCAGTCAACTTGGCAAATAACTGTACATCAAAAACTAAGTTTGGAAGTATGAGATGACTTTTAAAAGGACTGAGCATAATGTGTAGAGAGAAAGAGAGAGAAGATGTTGAAGCAGGTTTTTTCCTCGACTTTTTTAGACAGTGCATTTTAAAAAGGTAGTCGTAGTAAGTAGTAGTGCCACTGCCAATTGAAGAAAAGTAGCTGTTCTACCTACTACTGGGGAAGAAGGTAGTGTAGTGCTGCAGGATGACGACTGACGTAAGCAAACCAGCATAGCAGCAGCAGATTTTTAAAAAATACAGGCTCTTTACAAAAATCAACTCTCTGCTTCTTTTTTGTTACTACGACGACGACACAATTTCGGTTCGGTGTGCATGATGATGACGACGGCAAAAATTTACAATGAAGAAGAAAAGGTGGTGGTGAGCTTTATTTTTTTCGATTGTGAGATGAGCTACTACTACTTGCCTTAATGTATGAGTATCTCTCTCTTGCTACAAACAACGAGTAAACTGTACCATTGCAGTACAGTCGTATGTACTCGTCGCCGTCGTAACATGACATAAACCGATAAAACTGTGTGCTCCATTAAATTTTTTTATACAGTCCACACACATGCATGACATAAATAATAAAAAGCGGTGCAACTGTTCTACCAAAATATGTTGGGTAATGGTCACTCTTAGTTGATAATTAGTTCAGTGATGTCATTTATCTCAGGTACGGAGAGAAACACTTTTTTTCAGGGAGGTACGTAAACTTGTAATAATAAAGAGATTATTGAACGTAAAAAGTTAATGGGTTCTCCTTCATGTTGTTGCATGCACAGGGGAGCATGATGAGATGCTTTTCAATGGTCAAGTTTTAAAAACTCCGCTACAGAAAAAAACAGTTTTTTTTGTATTTGATATTAAACCGCATTGCAATAGTCTTTGCAGTACAATGCGATTGATTACAGGTTAAATGGTTCTAACAAATTTTGTTCATTGCAATGTCAATGCAATTGCAATTAAAGGATTAAATCCGAATATTCAAAACGAAAGAATATGTGTTCGTTGATGCTTTTTTCATTCAACTTTTCTATGTTAATCTGTTATTGGTATCTGGAAGAGGTAGAATGTGCATTAGTACTTTTCTCTGTTATTATCTCGTATACATGTGTTTTCGGACTTCTGAGGATTCAATTAAGATCAGCCATGCCATAAGTAATTATAAAATTGATTTTGAGAGACAGAATAAAACAACAAAAAGTTTACCCAATAATAATAATATTCTGTTTTAGACTACTGGTTGTTGTAAATGAAGATATTTTTTTCTTTATTCACGGTCTACTTATGCACACGAAGCACATTTATTAATTAACAATATTATTTAATACATGTAGTAATAGTATTTTATACTGCTTTTCATTTCATTATCACGAACTTTCGTAACCAGTCAATAAATAATAATATTATGCCTAGATCAGCAAATATAGAAAACTCACGGAAGTTGGCTTTTATACGAAGGTAGACATTTACTTGCTCCACTGCGAGTTACTTCAACCGAATCGCGTTGAAATTCATTGATTTGGGTTTCACACACCACCATTATCATCATCATCATCATCATCATCATGTGCATTATCGCGAGAAGTTACCACCACCATACCACCACAGTAGCCAAATATGAGCATTAACCCAAACCATTTTGAACTAATGGTTAACTTATTTCAATTTGAGGCCGTTAATGATCTTGCTGTTGTGTGTACGTACAGCGTACATAACCTACGAATATACAAGTATTACATATTCATATGCCTATTTTTGCCAAATGATAACAACAAAGTTGTTGGGTGCAAACAATCAAGAGAAAAGGGTAACATGATTGTGTTTGTATGTACGTTGTGAATTGTGATTAACAGCAGGTTTTATTTATTTTTATTTTTTTGGAAACTTTGACGAATCAAACCTTTTTGTAACCTTTTACCTAATTCCGTCTTGAAAACTTTTCCTTTCCCTTTTTCCGCAAAACTCTTTTCAAACGTGGTACATCCCAAACAGAGTTTCGTTTGTTTTTCTTTAATTTTTTAAGGCAGCTAACCTCAACCTTGTCATTCAATCTTGTCATTGCATTTACTTAATCAACAAGAAATAATATTGCACATTGTACGACAAGCATTCATCTCATTATTATCAGTTAAGTTTGGAATACTCACTTTACTGCCAAAAAAATACCTTTATAACCTTTGTACCAACTTGAATAAATCCAGCAATTAGGATTACTATGATTACAAGCCACAATGAGAAGCAAAAAAATGATATAAAATCATGATCTAAAAATAACACATAGAAGCCATATCTAACTTATTATACACCATCATCATCCTCCTCCTCCTCATCAGAAAAAACCTGCCATCTATTTCGGTGATGTAATAATAAATGTTCAAGCAGCAGCATAATACAACAATAATATTACTCACACTATCAGTACTAAATTGCACGACACACACATGTTACATGCCTCAATGATTTTGTAGTAATAATGCTGCTGCTACCTTACATACCTGTTGCTACCTTTAATACGCAACAAAAACCTAATAATCACGGTGGTGGTATAAGTGATAACAGAAAAAAAAACATAATCAAAGTTGAAGGTGATGTAAATGCAAAAAAAAACTTATTGATGACGATAGCCTGAATTACGACGACGACACTGCACTGCACTATTACCACGATGATCAGATTGATGATCCCATATTATTATTATTATTATTATTATTATTATTATTACTACAAGGGAACAAGGATTTTTGTTGTGTGATTGCAAAAAAGTGTGTGCGAGTGAGTGAGTAGCTGTGTAGTACTTACGTACTACAATTTATCATTTACATTGTCTGCCTATAGGTATGTATGTTAGCGTAGTAGTATGCTATGTTAGCAAGCGATGGGAAAATATTTCCTTACACTACAAAATGAGAGATAAAGGTCAATAACACCCCAGAGGACCTAACACAATTTTTTTCTCTTTCTCATTTTTTCTTCTTCTTCGTCTTCTTCTCCTTTCTTTATAACTCCTCAATCAATCTCTAAGCAACAAACATAGTACGCTGCTGCTGCTGCTGCTACCTACGGCCAAACACTTTACATTTTTATTTTTTTGCATTGTGCAGACTGACTACTGAAATTACTCACTGCTGCTACTACTACTACTATGAATGCACTGATTACACTGTAATATTGCTTAGAAATAATATAATGTGCGACTAACAAGTTTATATGAAAAGAGAATGATAATCCTGCAGAAGTAATAGTAGTAATATGTGCTAGTACCAGTTACAGTGGTTTAAAATGAAAAAAAGAGAAGAGCATCATCGTCATCATTTTCGTTTCTTGATTCTTTTCGTTCGTAGCGTAAAAAGCGGTGTGTTCATTATAATTCTTATGGGATGGTAATGGTAAGAAATTAGACGGATACACATGTAAGCATATAAACATTGTTGTCTTCGTACATGGTTTACAATCCAATCCACATAACGAAATGTTTGATGATGATGTGGTGTAGTAGTAGCATAGGCAATATTTATCAAGATGATTTCTTTGGTAATTCTGCAATAATCAATGTGTGGTTGGTAATTGCAACTTACTATTGCTGCTGCAACTACACACGCATACACATATAAGGTGAAGTAATAGTGAAGAAAACAAGTAGGAGCTTGGAGAAATGAAAGAAATGCTTTTCCTCTTTCTCTTTCAAACAACTTGTACTGTGCTAAGTACTAACACTGTATGTTGTATAAATCTTGCAAGTTGTATAATGATTTTGAGAGAAGTTTTGTATTATTCTAGCAGGGTGTGCAGCAGGGCAGGCAGTGTATATTCAAAAATGATAACTAGCTAGCAAGAAGACTGTTGAGGCATGCCAGATAGTTAAAGAAAGAAGGCGAGGAGATGCTGCTGCTTCTGGTGAGAGTTGGAGACTTACTATTTCTGTTTACTATTACTACTACTACGCAACGCCACTTTTGAAAAATGATCATTGTTCATGTCAGTTTTTGCGTTAACGTTACTTACTACTACATTGCGTAGTGGTAAGTACGTATAGCGTACGTACGCGGATGCTTTTTTTCAAACATTGTAAATACACGACATGAATTGTTCGAGTAAAACTTATTAAGACTGCGATTGCAGCAAAATAAGTTGTCTGCATATCGGTACTATGTGTAATATAACATCTTCAGTTGAGTCGTACGTAACTACCAAACATCAACTCTGGTACATAAAACAGAGTGTGGCAGGTAGATAGATCGGTATCAGACTTACAAAACTTACTATGATGATAGCTGAAGATAAGCATAGCACATACTATTATTATTATTATTACAACAAAAGGTTTGATACTAAAGTTTTTTGCCTTATATATCTATATTATATGGTAGTGTGCTGCTGCTGTTTGTTAGCTGTGCTGCAAGTAACCTAGAGATGATGATAGCATAATAGGCATATCAATGAAACCTAATTTGTCTGTGCAAGTTGCATGAGAGGCCATTTAATTTTGAGAATAAATTCTCATTCTAAATGATACGTGTAGTACATATATTATTTATCATTATTATGCCTTTTATATTTTATTTGCACAATGTAACCTGATTCATTTGAGATTGTTGTAGTAAATAAAAATAGCAAAGGGCATGGCATTTTAGCGTAGTAAGTAGCAAGTACATTTAAGTGTAAGTACAACACATTTTTTTAATAAACCGGCACAGAACAGAACACAGGAAAAAAATGCAAGCATTAGAGTAAACCATCTTGTATTAGAAACTAGCAAACGGTGTAACTTCTTGTTTCGGTGCAAAGAATATACTTCTTCTTAGTCATGTTTTTTTATTCAGTAAAGTTGAAGACGTTTTATATTGTCTGTTTTGTATTTTAAAAAACAGAAACTTTTATACTTTATAATATCGTTATGCATTAACTAACTCTAATGGACGTCACAGTAAATGTGACAATATTTACTATGATGAACTACCTCTCTGTTTGTATAGCTTGAGGGTGGCATTATATTTAAAAGAAAAAAAATTTGCCACGGTCACGATAAAGAAATATTATTTTTCGTGTGAAATTGTCGCATCAACCTTTCCAGACGAGCTACTGTTCTGGCACATATCACACGCTTTTTTTGTTGTTTAAAGTTGCAAACGCCTTCAGTAACCGTTGTCGCCATATAATGGATATATATGTATATATATATGCTAGTATTCTATTTATACTTATTATTATTATATATGGCTACAAAATGCTAAAGTTGAAAATTACTACTGTGATTCAGATACTGACCTTTATTTAATGAAATCTTCCGAAGGAAAAAAATGGATCAGGGGCTTAAATGTTTACTGTGTTCGTTTAGTGCAAAATGTGTTCTTACATTTGAGATAAAAGGTAGTGTAGATTGAACATATATTCCATGTTCAGTACCAACGACAATGCCGTACTGTTTTTGTTGTCATTATCTAAGTAAATAAGGCATGAAAATTGACGTACGTATAGCGCAAGATATTTTATCCAATATCATCATCATCATCTTGACAAGTTTCAAGCAAACATTCTTTTGTAAAATCGACAAAATACAACAATTTTAGCTTAAAAATAAACAAAAAAAGTTACTAATCTTACCTACGGGCATCATGGATTTTCGAAAGCAAATAATAGCTACAAGACGAATTATTGAAATTTTAACAAATTCTTTCAGCATTTTGCAACTATTTAATATAATTTGGTAGCGCATAAAGCGACACGAGAAATATCTCTTTATTTTCATTTTTTTAAAATAGATGATAATGGTAAGTCCAGGTTGCAAAATTTTTATGTGATTACTTTTTGCTTATTTATACATATATATTCTTCTTGTTGCAAAGCATGTTTGAAAAGTTTTGTTCGTTGCGTTTGAAACGACAATCTATGTCAAAAAGCTTTAGGTGCAAGACTTGCTCAGATCCCTGTCTATCGTCTCTTCTTGACTAACGGTGGTTTTTCTGCCAGGTCTATCTCCTCATACAAATTCATGAGACCCGTAATGTTTTTTCGCATTCACTTCATTCTTCGGCGGCCAATTCGCAATGTAGAAAGAAGTTCTATATAAACAATTCAATCAGAAAGCTTGCTACTTTTTCATCAATTGGTATGTGCGTCTCTGCATCTTGCCGTGTATTAACTGTAGTGCAGTGTCTGCAGTATTCAGTGCGACACAAACTAAATGTGCAAATTACACCGCTCATAAATACACCGCTGAAAGTAGCAAAAGTGAAACTTAATAGAATATTGCTATTAGTTTGCTAACTCTTTTGCAAAATCTCAAGTGAGTAAGCATTTACCATTAAAAATAAAATGCTACTTTTCCAATTTTGCTCTTGTCGTAATTGAATACATACTTTCCAATTTTGCTGTTTTAATATTTTATTATAATAAATGCATAAATACTTTTTATAATCACTTCTCCAGACTGAAGAGTAACGAATGCAATTTAGAACTTGTGCTTTAGCTAAATTAATTATTATTTTCCTGTCTACTATAAAGCTGTTTAAATGCTTGCATCCGTTTACAAGTTTGATTTGTACCCAAATCAACCACACATGCAATTCAAAGCAATATGCGTGCAATAAGCCAAAAAAAGTCAAATGCGGATGTAGATGCTGACTAGACCGACAGACAAATACTCCACAATCATCACTTGTGTATTTTTTCAAAGTGCATGTAATAAAGAGCAAGTGTATCAGTAACTACAGCAATTTGTGTCCTTATCGGATCAGACAACCACATCGTTACTGCTGCTGCTACTACTAGCAGTACTACGTTTGTAAGCACGATGAGGATAACGATAAGCTATCATTGTGTATCGTTGTAAAAGTGCAATGTGGTATTTTTTTAAAATAAGAAGGCTTCATAATCACCATCACTATTGGTGTTTATGCTACAGAAAACAGAAACTATGCAAATTATTAGTGGCAGGCAGCAGGTATCCAATAGCTTGATGATCAAGTTTGCTAAATGGCAATTTAATTCAAGTTACTCTTTTAAAAATAAAAAAAAAGCTCATCAACTTTTTCTATGCACTTCTTGACTACCTCATCAAAGTTAAAAGAGTAGTGAATAAAGAGAGAGAGAAAAAAAATATGAATGAATGAATGAATGAACAAAAAAGCGCATTATCATTATCATGCCGTTCCGTTTTGCTGTCCCAATTTCAGGAACTACACAAGGCATCTTCCTAGTTTTATACATTTTTATTTTGTATGTTTTATTAACTTCTTTTGTACATACAAAACTAGTGATTGTTGTGAAAACAAATAAATAGTCATGCGCATGCCGGAATGTACTGTATTCAAAAGAAATCTGTACAGATACTGAGCAGAGGTACAGAAATATTTATTTTGAACAGCAACAACAACAACATCATCATCGTCGTCATCATGAATGAGGTCAATAAATTGAATTTAGACAAAGACAATCATAGCGAAGCAAATTTAATTCCTACGTGTTTAGGCGTGCATTAGCACCACACACACACACACACACACACACACAGCTATAGGCAATTGTTGTAAGTAATAATAATAAGTAATAGTAGTAGCAAAAATGATGCTTTCGAAAAACAAATACGAGATAAAAGTAATGGTTCATTCAAATTACACAAAATCTAATTTCTGAGTTTGTGAGATAAGTATCAAGGCAATAAAAATAACTACGTTTGCTCTCCTCTTGGAAAAATTCACTGGCAGCTAAGTGTAAAAATCTTGCCATATCGACATACACAAGCAATCCAGTTTTTAGCACACTAATTTTCATCCTGCTGCTGCTCCTGATAATAGTAGCATGATAACTTTACAAGTTTATAAACAGCAACAACAATGGATGGATATGGAAGACAATAAAAACAACTGAGCATCTCACTACAACAACTTAGCTCACTTCCTATAATCTATAATAACAATCGTACCAACAGACTACACATACACATATGCCTAACTACACATATGTACAAGTTTGTACTCTTAAGAAAATTTACTCAGCAAATCAGTGAGATAGGTAATTTATAAAGTGAAAAAAATATCCTTTTTTGGTCTAAAAATTATAATGCTTGTAGTATGATTGTTATATACTCACTTTACTTGTATGAATAATGTAAACTATATAGGATGTAGGGATAGGTTTACATAGTATGTGGTATAACAACACTTGGTCATTCGATTTTGGGCCGACTTTTGGATTATAAAATGGAATAAATTTTAATGTATCAATTAATGTACGTTAGTCTTGTGGGAAATAGTAACTTTGCTAGACTTTTTTTTCTACCAACTCGCTGTTACATCACTGGATAACCGCAGGTTTTATACGTATGTGAGTTTTGTAAAGATTTATGAAATTTTTTTAACGTATTTTCTTGTATTTTTCACACAGACCCACGGATGACTTGCTTAGAAGATGAAATGAGAAAAGTCAAGCACCTATACACGAAACTGAGGTGGTTATCATATCAGTGGATCTTGCTTCAAATCATTTTTTTGATGTATACTGTAACAGTGGAATTGCTGATTAAACTACAAATTTTGCGCACGCTTTTTTTTAGCGCACAGTAGTCTTTTAAAGATTCTGTCCTGTATCTGCATTTCTACTATCAGACAATTTTGACATCAGCCTGCCGTGTGTGCCTGTTTCCGTCCCATGTACAAATTTCAATTTCAAATAAGTATGTCGCTAAATAGGCTAAGCAAATCAATGTGGTTGATGGGCCAAGTCAAAAGGCAATTGACGCAAAAAAATTATGAATGATAATGAATAGAACTCACACGCATCAGCATTTTTGAGAAGAGCGAAGACGAGTAAGCAGGAAATTAGCAATAATTTGTTCCTAGTAAAAGAAATCGCTTGAGTATGCATAAAATTATAAAACTGAATGAGCAGTCTTGAAAATTGTAAAAAATTGCATTGCAAAGTTATTTCACGCAGAACGTTGCGCTGACGTGTTGCAGCAACACACAAAGATGTTTTCAGTGTACCTATATACATCATTTAGTTTAAAAAAAGAAGAAGACGACGAAGAGGAAAGAATCAAATATCTGTATGTACCTAGTATATAATCCATTACACACTACTACTACTACTATAAACTCTCAATATATATTCACCGTTTTTTTCGCCGTCATTCATCATCCCGTTTGCTGTTGGTGGTCAAAAACGGAATAATAATTAATAATGATATATTATGTATATAATGTACAAGGTGCAATCACCGAAACACACTGATTTGCATTCCTCAACACCCATCATTATCATTCACACGATGGCATGGCGACTACAATTTCGATTACTGGCAGTGATGCCGATGATGCGTTTCGTCCTCATCTCAAACAACAACAACGCATGAAACCATCGACAAGAGCGAAACGAACCACGGTTTAAAATAAAACTGTACTTAAGCAACCCTCCGCTCTCAAAGAGTTCTTTAGCGTGTGGTACCGCGTTGTGTTCCCGTGATCGATTTAACCGAAAGGTGGTGGTGGTGATGATGATGACGATGCTGGGTAGGGAAATAATGTTGTTATGTATGCTGCACTTGACGCAGAGCCAAATTGGGAACTGATTCGTTTCTACTGTTATTAAAGTATCGAAAATTGACAATGTACTTACAGCAAACTAGACAAACCTCTGAACTCAAATGAGGACACTGCATTGTCATCGTCATCATCCCCATCTATCTACAAATTTATTTCCCAGGATATTTTTAATGATAATGATGACTATCCCTTGTTTATGGTTGTCACACACAAAAGAGTTGCTAAATGATAATCAATAATAATAATAATATATTTAGTATAATATTTAGCACAAGATTAGTGAAAATCAATCTTTACGTGTAACTAATTACATTCTTTTTCATTATCAATTCATCATTTTTCTTAACTGTACTTTGATTTGAATGGCTGAGCAAGAAAGAATGGTCATCTCTCTTTATTCATTCAAAGGATGTCGAATATGACAATAGCCTAAACGACGATGCTGCTGCTGCTGTTGTCGGTAAACGGAAGACAGCGTTAAAAAAAGTATTTTATTATTATTTTAGCCAACGGGGCCTCAAAAGTTTTCAAAATGGCCAAATAATATTGTAATATCTCTCTTCACAAGCTCACCTTGAACCTGACCTAACGCAGTTAAGCATTACTGCAAACGGAAAGGGAAGGAAGATGAACAGACTGCAGATAACATACCATACATTTTGTACTGCATGCACATCTCCACTCCTCTTTATTATCGTTAATTGTTGGTAGTCGCTTGAAGCATTGTTGCAAAACTATTTTTAGCTGCAATATCATCTTCTTCTTCATAGTATTATTATAATACGTACTTATTTTGCTGCTGTTTTCCCCTTTGGTTTTATATCGCACAAAAGATGTTTGACCTTCGTCTACTCATGATTATTACTTGCACTCTGTTAGTATTTATTTACCTTACTTGGTTGCACTTTATATTTTATGGTGAGGATCTTTCTAACAATGCCTCCGCCTAATAATACACTCTTTTTATACATATAAAGCTCACTTCTCATGCAATAATACTTTTAAGAGCATTTTTTGTTCGTTGTAGGTAAATACAAAGCTGCTTTTTTCGAGTTGGATGATGATGATGACTATGATGAAGGAATATGAGTGGCGCTTTGAGTGAGTCATAAGACCAGAAAATTATCTTTCCTGCATCCTTCCTTCCTTCATCTGACTTCTTCTCCACCTCTTCTTATGTAACATACCAACATGTACAACGCTTGGATTTTAATTTCAGGATTTGTTTACTACATGCATTAACAAGCACACATTCGTAGTAGCAGTAGAAGCAAATTCCGGCACTAAGCCTTTTTTTTATTATACCAGCCCATTTTTTGGCAATGATAACAACACTGCACCAAAAAAATGTATAATAATGTCTTCCTTTTTTTATTTATGATTACACAATAATAATTTTAGTTTTAATTTTAAAAACTTTTTGTATCTGAAAACTCTACACTGTTTAACGTCCAACTGTAATAATAATGCTATAATAATTTACGAAATGATTGCATCTCAAATTAAAACTTTTTACGAATATCTGGATTTCATATTATATATTTTATGCTTTGAGTATATCATATATACTTATATACTAGCTTATATAATAAATTGAAAAAAATACTAATCACTACTAATCAGCTTCACCGATTTTTGATCCAAACAAACTTTTATAAATGAGCAATGATAAATGATATCATCACTCAAATTCTAGAATAATATGCATTTGTATGTAAGTAGGTAATAGCATCCTTTTTTGTAAGATTTTCTACAGAGATTTTGGCAAATTGATGGATCAAATGAATAGGTTGGAATTACTATTTTAATTTTTATGTGTTTATTTTGTCTTGCCGGCAAAAGCAGCAGTGTATCGTCGTGGTCACCCGACCACCTACTTATAATGTTTGATTACTTCACGTCGACTGTAACACGGAAACTATTCCTTATATAATGGACATAATATTATGTACGTGATGGAAAGTACTTTTTAATGTGTGCAAGTAACAACTAATGTACAAGAACGTAAATCTTGCATTTTAAGTGTATGCAAATAAAAATATCTTCATCTTTAATCATTAAGTAATGCAATTAGGTAAATTGTGTATAATAATTAGGAGGTAAGGTAATTTCCATCAGGTTACATCATCATAATTTTGCAAATATCAGACAAGCCAGCAAAGAATTTTTTAGTACAATTTATTACTATTTTTAACGTACAAATAATAATAATAATAATAATAACAGCAATACATGGCAGCACGTCATTTCCATTATATTTACCTCCTTCATAAATACTATTACTATACGCGTATATGAAAGTAATCCTTCAAAATAGTATTTTTGAATTATCATCATCGTCATCATTATTATTAGGTTTCATCAATTCACATGATTATTATTATGGCCCTTTTGAATAGTTTTACTACAAACCGCATTACTACTACTACTACTACAATCTACATTAACATCAAGTTTTTTTGTCATAATCATAATGACGGCTAAATATGCGATGAAAGCCACATGCTATTTGATTATTATTATTTAACATTATGCTCATCCTCAGCAAAAAAAGATGATTCACTTTTTCATAGTAGAAAATAGTATACGCAGCAGGTAAGCAATCATCTTGTCGTATAAAGGTCATTAAGTTCTGCTGCTACTATCATCATCAACATTCTTTGCTAAACTTCTTTTTAAAACTAGTTGAAGAGCTGCAATGACAGTATTGACAGTTTGCTGCCATAACAAATCTACCTAGCCACAAGTACGTCACCGTATCCGACAGTATCATATGCATATATGTATATGTGTATTATTAAATTTGCGGAAAATTATACCATTAAAAAGGGATAACGATAACGATCTTCATAATGCGATATGATTTGTGATTATGACAACCAAAATGGTTACGTACGTTTGTCTTCTTCTAATGATATCTTGACTGTTTCAATTGTCAAAAGTATAATAAAATATACATATGTACATATTATGCATGTTATATACGCGCCATTTGGAAGTAGCACAGCACAGCTGAAACTTTTAATAATATTGGCAGCAATTTTTTATTTATTGTCTTGTGCAGATATATTGATGTTACTTCAATTTGCGTGTGCGCCATACGTATATATTTGGTACAATAATGCAATATATATGTATATGGCATGATGCTTTACCACCGATTGTGTTTCTACCTCTTTCCCTAGCTCTTTTTTTTCCTGTTTCTGGTAAAAATATTTGTAAGGAAATATATTTATTATATGAAGTTTGCTTGGTGTTTTCAATTTTTTTTCATTCATTATCAACCAGTCACAAAGTACAATTCTATTATTATCTATGAATATACATATCATCAGCTATAATTTTTTGGTACACGGGATGCTACATCATTTGTTGCCATGACAATAATAATAATAATAATAATAATAAGTGATGGATGATAGCTGATAGACTTGTCATAAAATTGACAAACAATATGATGCATTCTTATTTATCAAAGTACAACGCAGTTTTACTCAATTAACACGTAAAATGGTTAGATAGAGAGCCAAGTCAGCCACACTATACAAATCATTTTATTTATTACCTTACTCCTTACCTAACAACGGAAGTGGATAAACAAGAATAGTAGACGGTGAGTTTACCTACCACCATCGCCACCACACCGTATACACATTCATCAGCAATTTTTTTTTCATCTTGGTATTTAATTGCCTCATACACACAATAAGCTACGCACCATGTACGTGCTTGTAGATAATGAAACAGACAAAATAATAATAATAATAAAAAAAACGCAAAAAAATGTATTAGACATGCACATGCAGCAAGTGTACAGGCATTCTTTCATAATACTTTGAATGGAAAAAAGAGAAATTTGTAGTAGTATTGAAAGTGCTTTCTTTTTAACCTGCTCATTCATTTATTCGCTTTAAACTGAGAGATCTCTCAATTCTCTCAATGAAGTATCATTCAGCGTTTCCCTATTCATTTGAAACGTATTAGACTTTGCTACTACACCACCACCACCACTGCTACCTTTACAGCAGCGTAAAAGGCGCAGCGTGTATACATACAGAGGGAAGTAAGTATGTGCAGAGTAACCGAGTAGCATTCATTCTTTTTATTTACTGCCTTGTCATTTCTGTTGATTTATATTTTTATTGGTTTTGAAATTTTCTGCTAAATTTTAATGCGTTTGTATGACTCGCACTTTGCAGGTTACATGTTTTTTTTCTGACGAGACTGATTATTCACTGCGTTCAAGTTACTAAGCGTAGCATCTAGTTTCCCACTTTAGTTTTTAATTAAACGGTTGATATTTATGTAAATTAAAGGATTCTTCTTTTACTACTACTATTGCATACACGCGCTTAATGCTTTGCTAAAGGTGCAATGACATTTATCATTCGTTGGTTCCATGATGATTGTAGCTTGAATTCAGACTCGTGTCACGTAGCCAGTTTTAAATATCAATTTTTTGGGATGATCGTGTTGGTGTGAGGGAAAGTGAACGGGGATTTGTTTGCTAACAGCACGGGATTGACAGTTTTTAAAGCATTTGTTATGCGTTTACAATAACGCTCACACCCTCACTACTGTGCAAAGTAAAATATTTGCACTTTAAAAAGGAAGCTAAAATGTACGTAGGTAGGTATGTACATTATGTATTGAATCTTTGGGTGGTAGAACAGTGTGCGTAATGTGTACACAAAGCACACCGCACACGTGTAAAATATGCAGTAGTTTCGACTCGTTCTCTAGTAGTCATGTTAGAATTTGCCAAGCTTTCATGTTTACTCTTTTACGTTAAATAACTTTTTTTAGAAAAGGGTCATATCAACGGTTCAAAAAAAGTAGAGAGTAGATTCAAGACTGACTTTTGATCTTACAACTCGTTAGTATACACATATCTATCTGCTCACCCTTTTCATTTTTGTCATTGTACTACACAAATGTCCAAGAAACTCCCGTAAAATTCAGTTACCTATCTAAAATGATTTATGTTAAAATGAAAATGAAACTTGGGTACCTGTAAATCTACTTGAAACCATGAGAAACAAATAATAGTAAAAGTCAAAGAAATTAACAGCATTGAGCAGACCCATATAATTGGTGCATTGAGGTCAACGCAATTACATAAGTGAACTGTGCCTCCAGACACCAAACAAATCAGCATTGTTTCCTCATAAAAACGGCAACCTTAAGAAAAATGTGTTTATTTTTAATAAACCTCTCTATAACTATTTAGGTTCAAAGAAAGTCGCACACTAAACCACTACAGCGTAAAAGAACTCAAGTGAATCAGCCATGGCATTTTTAACGTTTTTCGTGGGATATGTCTACAAACAATTGTGTTTTTCGACCATCATCATCATCGATGTCGTCGTCATCATCACTTTAAAAAACGGTAACATCATCGTTATTATCGTCTTTACCATGCTGGTTTTTGTTTGTTTTTTTTCATATTTCGGCATTTAACCGAAAACATGCAAAACCTGGTTGGAATTCCCTTTCCATACAAATAATTCTTCAAACATTTTTCCTTGTTATTTTTTTCTCAACCTTTTTTCTACAAATAAAATTCTCCTTTTGTAGAATAATATGCTAATTTATTTTCATGATTCGTTTCGTTGTTGTGAGCTATGTTTGTCAAGTTGGCCATTTTTCTTGTAAAAAATGTATTTTTTTCTTGACAGTTACTACTACTACGTCAAGAAGTAAACGCGATGCTGATGCTGCTCACTACATTTATTCAGTAATTTGAAAATGCAACTTTTGGTTGATTCAAACGAATGATTTTTAACATTAAAAACTGAACTGGTCTATGCATTCTGATGAGCCAGCAATGATGATGATGTCTCATACCTTAAATGTTGTTTCTACTACCATGTATAAATGACTCTTCTTCTTCTTCTACTACTTTCAGCGATTCAGACACCACCACTGTGGTGACGGAACTGCTACAAAGTTGCATTCTTTCGATGAATATGTATCCTTGTTTAGTACATTTTGTGAAAACAATGATATTTCACGATGCTTGTCAAAACATGCTTGACGAGTACACAATTCACAGAATCAAACTCGAAATTCCAACTTCTCACCCATGAAAAGAGGCAAAAGTTGAAAAATGGACAAGACAAGATGAACAAGTGGACAGCAGCAGCAGCAACAACAACAACAACAGTATCAGCATATAATAGCGCAGCAGCTTTTAAAAATCAAGTTGGCAAAATTTTTCAAGCAAAGTAAGTTTTGTTCAATGCTGAGGCTGTTGATGCCCTGCTGTTGAAAGTGTCCGTAATTCTTGTGCAAGCAGATATAACTGCATAACACAAATTAAGCCTTTAAAAAAATTCTCTTTGCTTTAATCTACAACATCATGAGTGTCTGCCTACCTGCTTATTATTATTTCACCCTGGGCTTTATTTTGCTTACTACTTTGAATCATTTATGTATTGATTTACTTTACCCAACAACAGCACAACGCATAACCAAATCATAAGCACAACAAAATGTTGGTATTAATTTAAAAATGGAAGTAGCTGTGTAAGTCAAAACAAACAAAAAGACTTTTCTATAATATTATTTATCACAATTTTGTAGCTTTCATTCAGTTACCACAACAACCTGTGAGTCACTAGTCTGTATCATCTCTCTCTCTCTCTCTCTCTCTCTACCTTTTCTAATTACTAGATTTTTAACGATATGCGAAAAAAAATCAAACCCAAAGTTTATTCGCTTCAGCAGAGAGATGCATGTATAATGTATATAGTGTGGTAGTGGTGGTGGTTGTGCTGAGACGGACTTGTTTGTCGAGAATATATTATTCCTGTAATAATACAGTTGTTACTAGCGAGAAAGAGAGATTGTGTTCAATGTAATTATTAACAATCATCAAATTTAATCGCAAACAACATTGTATGATGATGACAAGTCTTTTATATCAAAAGCTGTATGTACATATGTATGTACTAGTGGTAGTAGGATTATCAACTGAATATAAAAATGAAATCCATTTTTCTGACACTCAAAATATGGATCTTTCCTGCTAGAAATTTACCTTGCTTTTACAGAAAGAAAAATGAAAACAAGTTGTGTGCTCAAATTTGAAGTACATGAAATATATTGACTGCCGCAGCTTTTTTTCTAAAAAAAATTAAATTGACATGCTATCGTAATAAACAGTCAAACAATGTCGTTAATTGAACCAAAAGTTTTCTTCCTGTCGCTAATAACCTTAGCGTGCAAGAAAACAAGATGAATTTGAAAACCTCAAAATCAATCATCAAAAAAATGAACAAGTGTACATACTAGAAAAAACTCAGAGTTTTTACAGCAATAATAATAATAATAATAGCATATTGCACGTCTCTAGTAGTACACTTTGTAGCGTACGTCCGTCGCTTCAATTGAATCCAGCCAGCAGCTAGCAGCTTCTTGAACAAAAGAGGTAAAATGACCACACAATGAATTCCATTGGTTTCTTTACAGAATTATTATAATGGGTTAAATGATTTGTTAACGCGCAAAACCTGTTGCATACAGGCTTTTACTGACTTTATCGTCAATTTCTTCATTTGCTCACTCTTATGATGATCATCATAAAGGTTTTTTCTTTAAAATCCATCATAACTATTTTTTCTTCTTTACTTTTTGTTGTGTTGTACAATTGTGCTTGGCATAAAAGAAGCATGATTTTTGTGAGAGGATGATCAGAAGACGCGCTCACATAAATAATTTGCCAGAAAGGCACATTGGCGGAGACATACCTGCATACAAATGGGTTTGGCTCTTAAAATTCCTGAATTGCATTGTATTCGGAATATTCATGTCGTAAATACTTGAAAGAGTAGTAGTAGTAGTAAGTAATGCTGCTGTAATGCAGTGCGCGACTGCTGATACTGCTGCTGCGAAGCTATATTATTATATGCATGTCTTGTTAGTTGGTCAAATGGTCAAGTAAAAACGAAACACATAATATTACATACTTGCATGAAAGTATGCAATAACGAATGTAAAAGTTGTGCATATAGAATAAACGAGGAGGCACACATAAAAGGTGAGAAATGGTCAATGGTCATCATCATCATCATCACACAAAAAAAGCATTCACTTCGACTTTCAGGCCTTTTATATAGGTAAGATCAGCATAAACTTTGACAAAGATTCAAAAGAAAATCTTGTCAATATTGTTACTACTCCTATTTGTGAGCAGCCGAAAACTAAATATATTGAAGGAGAGCGGACTACTACAACACTATTATTTTTTTTTGAAAAGTTCCATAATATTCAACTTATATGATATTATGCATGTATATGCAATTATGCACAAATGCCTACATAAATATCTACATTTTACACTAAAAATGAATCAAAAAGCAGCACAAAGAAGAAGTAAAAGGAAAATTCTTGTTGCAACAATGAAACTATTTTTTTTATTACCGCATACCAAATAGTTGAACGCATGGCATACAGTTATCATCATCAACATCATCAATGCAAAAAAACGTAAGACTCTTATTATTATTATTATTATTATTTTACCTGCAGCTTTAATCGTATATATTTTTACCTTGTTTGACGCAGTTTAAGTACAAGTACAAAACTGCAAACACACAGCGAAGGTTTTACTACGTGTTCTTTGCGTTGTAAAAGTAACATGCTAGAGTCGCCATAAAATATATATTATGTAGTAAGTATATGAAGTGGTAGTAGTTTTTGTAGTAGAAGGAATGATGACGATAATGTCGATTTGTGCACTGCACTAATACAATGAATCAGAATATTTAAAAAATATACTACTGCTGGCTGATATCACCAACTAAAACTTGCAACCATTTTATTGTTACTTTTTTACAAACCGCAATCTCGGTATAGCGTAGTTAAAGTATTACGTACGTACTTACGCGTAGTCTCGTCAAGATGGCCTTCGTCATTGTTTCATGATCATCATCTTTCACATTTTTAAGCATAAAAATGCACAATTATACGGCATCAACAACAATGTCGTACAGAAACTGAGCAAAATTGTATTAAAAGAACAAGTTGAAGTTGACGCAGAAACAAGAAGTAATGAAGGAAAGAGTAAAAGGCGAAAAAGAAGAAGAAGAAAAACGGTCCATGTAGCTGACGACAACAACGACGACGGTGAGGTCAAGGTAGAATAAAAGAGATTGCTGGTTGCAGGTTGTGCATACAAAACTATAGTTTTGATGTACATAAACTGTAAACCTATCTGTAAACTTATTTGAGAGGTATTTGTAAGCGAAATGGACCGACCTAAAAGAAGATGAGTCCTTTTAATATTATTATTATTGTATAAATTTAAGATTGCAATATATAATACGCTGCCATATAGTAAGATAGCAGCAGCAAGCAGGAATAATATAAAAGGTAAAATGTAAATGTGATGCACAGCTTTTTTCTTCTCTCTCTCTCTCTCTCACTTTGAGCATGTACGACAACGCCGTTGTCGACGACGTACGTACGTCCTCTTTCATATCTTTGCTGCTGCTGCTACTACTACTTCTACTACATCAACTTTTGTTGTTACATCTTCTTCACATTAAATGCCACACTTTAAATCAGGATTTTCCCGTAGTCTCCTTCTTCGTCTTCTTCTTTTTGGCCCACTTGAATAGTTGGCTTATTCGTCAACATATACCGTGAAAGAAAGGAGGTCACCATTGACTTCATATTTAACGAGAGTCCTCCTAAAGCTCATTATAGTTTCACCAAAGAAGAAATAATGCCTTCCAAAAGTATTTCAATGTGTAAAGATGTACAATTTATAACGTAGGTACCTGCACTTTTATACATATATGCATACATACATATTCTACGTCTATATATCACAACTCTCTGGGTAGCTGTTATCATCAACTGCATACACCACAACAACAAATATTACAGATCAGATCATTGCATATATGTATATATACATACATATGAATATATATGTGTACTTGTTGTTGTACATACTATACTGCTACTTAAATATCGGCATGTTTGTATGTTTTCAGAGATTTTTTTTGAATACTAGTCGTAGTGGCCTAGTAGTAGAGAAAGACATGACGACGACACAGATACAATGTGTTAAATACCTGTTATATCGGTAGCTTTCATTTTAAATTTTATTGCTAAAAGTCAGGTGCAGCAGCAGCAGCAGCAGCAATAGTCACTGTTAGCGACTTAAAGTTCAGATCTACCGACACTACTACTACCACTATTACTACTACTACTGCATATTTTTCAAACAAGAGCCTGTTTGTGTTTTAAGTAGGTATTCATGCATGATTTTTTTTTCTCTCTTCTTCTTCTCTATCTCTCTCTTTTGAAAGGTACGCACAGTACAGCAATACAATATGCAGTAATAATTATTTCTCTCTAAAGAGAATCAATGAGATTCTGTGCAGGTTTTTTAAGCATTGCAAACATGAAAAGGCATAAGCCTCTGGCTTGGCCTCTTCTTCTTCTTCTTCTTATTTTCTGCATAAATAAAGTTGGTCAACTTCCTTCATCATCTTCCATCAGTCAGCAGAAGGCTTGCTTTTTTATACGGACCACATCATGACGGGATCATCATAATAGTCATTACAATTTCACATTTATTCTATATACGCCACAACAAAACTGCAACAACAATGTCTGCTTCTGTTTATTATTGTTGTTGTTGTTGTTGTTTTGTACATGTTAAAGAGAGATACTCCCTGGATGGTGCTTTCTTCTTTTTCTTCTTCACCACCACCACCACCATCATCATCAAAAAAGTTGGCAGCCATCTTTGAATTGTAGCAGTAATGGTAAATAAATGGGATAACCTGACTAATTCGAGTTGTGAGTGGAGAGGAACTAATAATTCAACTGCACTGACTTTATGTTCATATAATATTCTAGAATGTAGTAATAGTAAATTAAAATTTAATGTTTGGCGATTATTACTATTATTATGTTGATGGTGATGATGATGATGACGATGATACGAGTACAAAAACGATGACAAGTCAAACAAGCATTACAAAAGCATCGTTATTTAACTTGATTCAGAGTCATTGATTCGATCGCATATATAACATTCCTGAAAATCATGATGACACACTTAGAGTACAGGATGTTTTGACTGTCACGTAGTAGTGTGAATTATTTGGCTCGATGAATGAATGAATTGAATGATGATGAAAAGCTGTTTGGATGTATCGAGAGTATAAGTATATCACATTAAATATTCGGGATCCAGGAATTCGACTACGTGGTTGCAAACAGTAATTTACCTTTTCTTAGCACAGCGTAACGATTTATGTGATAAACAAAAGTTTTTTTTAAAGGCTTACTTCTTTTCATAATGCTGTGCAGTAGTATCAAAAGACAAAAAATACTCGTTGAATGATACAATTTTAAAACTATGTAATACGTTTCTAGACGTCAATACTTACAATATATAGTTAAGGCGCATAGCCACACGCACGTAAGAGCATATATATCATCATCATCATTGGATAAGTAACAAGTATGTTGATTAATTTTACAAGATCAATCAAAAGAAAAAAAGAAAGGAAGGCCAGTTATGTCAAGTAATTATAAACTACCTGCCTGATTTATCAATTTTATACACGCGTGAATAGCTGTATAGAAATGATTTTCTGCTTCTGCAACTTTACATTTTCTTTTTCTTTCTTTCCTTCTCCTCGCTGCTCTTGTCGCCAAAATTGATTAAAACTTTGACAGACAGAACAAACACAAAATCAAAGTGATTGTGTCATGTTGCATGATCCTACATTAATTATTTGTGATTATGATGTGACGAAGAGATTAGTTTTCGGCTTGAATAAAGTAGCAGGCTTGTAAAAGTTGGTTCTCTCGGTGCGTAGTATTTACAGCTTATCAATTGGGATTACCAATTCAAAAAATATATATACATTTAAAAGGAAACATAGAGCTGCTGTTGCTGCTGTAATTTTTTGTATTCTCTTGTATGTATGTATGTACATTCATACACCATTACTTGGCAAATAATAATAATATAAATATAATAGTTGCAACTGATGTACTAGATTTTTGTTCAGGATTAAAATGAAGGGAATTGGAGATCTCTTGGATAAAAAATCAATTTATTATATATTAAATACAGCCGCTTACACTCCTGACAAAAAAATATCTACTAGCGCTTCTTCATACAAGCATGACAAATGATGACCAATCCTGCCAGTAATCGTCATTCTGTAATAGTATTACTACTTTACATATTATATTGATGATGACGCCACAACAACAACAACAACAACAACAACAACAACGCCAAAGACAAAAAATAGCAGGGCATGAGAGAATATAAACTAATGATTTGAGTTGCATGAAAAGCCAGAAAATCTTTCGTTTTTTTACCTGTTCTTTATCCGTCTATATGAAAACAAGTCGTGCAGATATAATATAATAATAATAATAAAAATAATAATAAAAATGTGCAGCGTGTAAATAAACAAATACACTAGGTATCTCCTCGAGATAGAGAGAACCTCTGCAAATGAATCTTCATTCCTCCTCCTCTCCTCTTCTGCCTGGCTTCTTTGTCTATTCTCTCAGCACAATTGTCTATTATTAGAGTATACAAAATGGTAGGAAGGTAGGTAGGTACTTGGATATAATATACTTTTGTACCATGCGATTCCAAGCAATTTTTTGGCATTATTACTAAAATCTTGGTAATGGCAGAGCACAAAAATAGGATAGATAACAGTGGATGCAAATCTATAAACATTTTTATTATCTGCGCTCCAATCCAATGCCATTTTGATTTAACTATAATAATATAATATAATATTTTTGCCATACCACTCCACACTATTTTTTATAATATGTCATTTTGCATTGTGTAGAGTATATCATTGTAATGCTGAAAGTCGATTTTTGCACTTGCCTTATAGATATAAAAATAATAATAATAAAGTGACACAACAACACAAGAGCAAATTGCAACTTGTACTAGTCAGTCATGTCTGAAGTTATCTTATAAGATGATGGAGACAAACAGACAAGTATACATTAAATGTTACTACAATAAAAAAAGATATAATTCTCATTCATTTTAAGTACCTATATTTAAAGAAGATGAAGACGAAGAAAAATAAATAAATTTTTTTTCATACAGAGCAGAACACAAGATACTTCCCAATAATGCATCTCTGCTCCACACAGTCTTCATGTGGCGTGGCAACAACAACAATAATAATAAAAATAATAACAATAGATGTGTAGTAGATGCTATGCGTAACGTTTAGTTTGGTAAAAAAAAATGCTCACAAAATTTACAAAACCAGATACACAAATAGGGTGGCTCTCTATCGTTAATGTTGACAGTAAAAAAACTGTTTACATCGCCCTACAATTTTTTAAAGCGACGAACAAGACGACAATGCATTGTTGCACTTGTGTGTTTGCATTACTATTATTATTATACTATTTATTGTAAATTTTGTCTCTGATAAATGCACAGGTAAAACATGGCAAGATGTATCTATATATAAACTGTGTGTGTATGTATGTGTGTGTGTATATATATACACCATTAGTCAACTTTATTTTTGTTTCTTCGTATTCGTCATCATTATCATCATCGTGATCATCATCAACATCATCGCCATCAACATGATCACATTTTGTAGTTTTGTTCCATCCAAAATGTTCATTTTGAGAGGATGATGATGTTGATATGATGCTTATATTATGATTAAATTACTTTAATACAGAATGCCAGAGAACATGAATAATGCTAGACTGCTGTTTTAGCTGATTGTGCTCCCTGTCCCTATCACTCCATGATGTCGTCTGACAGCACGTACGAGAAGACGAAGAAGAAGAAGAGGTAGAGAGAATCAAGATGAGTTTTTTTTCGTACAACAATAAATGTTTAAAAAATAGCTTTCCTCTCTGAGGATAATATCTTTTCCTTGTTTATGTTATGTTATGTTTGAGATCATCTATTTTTGTCCTACACAATCAACGTGTAGCTTGGTACTGCAAATTAATTTAAACGTCGGTCTTTCTGCAGAGATTTGTACACTGAAAAAATTTTTTCGTGTGTAGACAAATGCAGCTTTATATTTTTGGGAGGAATGTGTGTACGTAATGTAATAGTGTGTGTATAATATTATACTTGACTTTAGAAAATGTAGGTATGCCTACGTAACGTGTAGGTAGATGCATGATGATGATGATGACTAAATAAAGACATAATATCAGATAATTAAAGTGATATTAATGAAAACAAGTAAATTGACAAGATTACAGGTCTCTCATCATGAAACAAACTTTATATTCTCGCGTGCACAACATGAGTCTTTTTGTCACGTTAAGAAAAGAAACATACCAGAACTGGCCACGCTGTCGTGTGATAAACTCACAGTCAGCATATAACAAAGGCTAAAATATCATCCATATTATCAACTAGAGATGTTATCGGGTTACTTTTGCGACTTTTTTTGGTTTAAGTGAACACTGACTGAACACTACACCCAACAACAAGTCGAGTCTAGACTAGAGACTGTTTGTTTGCTACCCCTCAAGGTGTCTAAATGAGAGCTCTGTAACAGGGAAGAGAAGGTAAATAAATACTTGGTGTTAGGTTAGGTAAACAGGGATGCTGCTGAGAGTAAATAAAAATACGTATGTACATACATCTACTGTACATCTTCATGTGCACTTTATTATATTTTTTCGAAGTAGTATTTAAATGCAAGCATTTAGTTGCATTTCTTGTAACCAACTCGTATATAATTATCATCATGCCATTTATTCTGCCCTTCTAACTTTACATTTTTTTCTGCACAAGTTGCTCTGACTAGGTGCTTTTTTTATTATTCAAAATTCCTTGTGCCTACAAGCAGCGCGAGCGTATGTATTTTAGCGAGAGGAAATGATATCATAATTATTGTGCGTGATGGCTATCTACGTAAGTACATCGTAAGTTAGGTGGGTGAGACATGGTTTAACGATTCCACAATTAACTCGCATCTGTAATAATCTACATTCAAAAAGTGTATGAGCATATCGTAAAAAGGTGCACTTGCAAAAAGTGACTCTATGTAATATAGCTTATTGTTGTTGTTATCTGAATTATATCATTCAAAAAAATATATATACATACCTATATAAGAATTATTTAGATGTAGTTTTTTTTGTTTGAAACTACTCTGCTGGTGGTACCCAACTTTGTGCAGGAATTTTTACAATAGCATAAAAGCAATCTATATTATTATTTACGATGTTAATGAACTGCTTAATTTTATGACATGTGTGTACTCTATTTATTATATAAGTCAAAAATGGTATTTCAACAGTTTAATTTATTTTTAGCATGAAATTTCGTTAAGGCTAATAAATAATAATAAACTTTCCAGTTACTAATGGCAACAAGTAATAATTTTAAAAAAAAGTATAGTAAGGCCAGGTTTAATTTAAAATGATGGAGTGGACAAGGGATTTTTTTAAATGTTAATTTTTAAGATTTTATCAGTCAGTTAGTATCAATTGATTCGTGGTACAATGCATCACACACACACACACACGCCTTTCCTTTCCACATGTATTTTTTTCACTGTTCATTCATCAGAGTTCCTTAATTTACCAATACCAAACCACCATGACCAACCGTGGCCAAAGCCATATAACACGTGTTCGCTCCCAACTATATATATATTTTGAGAATTATTTATAAAAAGTAAAAAGAGTATTATGTACCTGTGTTCACAATAAGTGATTAATATTACCGTGTTTTGATGTATCAGCCGAACATGGGCTTTACCAGAGTATTTTTTATGAATTGATATTACCTATATATACTTGTTTTATTGTTTACCTCAAAACGTGCTAACGAACTACAAAAATTTCATTGCTCATTTAAAAACGATACTACCTACTTATTTTTTACCTATTATGCATTGTAGTATTATGGTATATTATGTGAACATAATGTGTAGGAGCTTTTCATGGAATGCAAGCAAACACGTGTAATGAATCTTTTGACTTTTAAAGGCTTTTATGTTTCGTATCATCATCATCCCTCAAAGTTCACTCAGAAATTCACTGAGCTGAGTGTGTGCAAGTAGGTAAACAAATATTTAAACGTTTTACATGGTTGAACATACACCATTTTTTTCTCTCTCTTCTCGTTCAGAATTTGATTGAACTGTTGTTGTGCAAACACATACAAATGCAAATCTTTTATTTGGATAAGTTCATCATCATCATCATAATATACGCATATAGCACATTTAAGCATATACATATACATGCTTGTGAGCTGAGTGCAAATGCCATAACAACGCAGATAAATATAAACCTTCAACGCACAATAATATTTAATGCTGCTGTCCAAGGTTACAGGCACATTATGATGATGCAAAAGGGCTGAAACTAATGCTGTTAAATCCTTTTTTGTTATTATTGCACAGGCATTTAGGACTAGCGAAAACCTTATTGGTTTAGCTTGTTCCAAGTAAAAGTTATTTACACTAACTGTTTTTGTGTCTGTGTGTGTGTATGCCTGTGATTGTTTTTAATTTTTTATAATTACTTTTGTAATGCGAGTTCATTGTTGCTTTCGTTTTCCGCGGACGTGCAATTGATTTTCCCCTTCACACTCGTAACTATTAAACGAAGGCATGTAGTAGTGTTGCTCATGGATGCACAAACCAAGTCAAACACTATTTTGCTCTTTTTGTCGATACCACTCAACCAAAATTATTTACATAATACTACGAAATTAAAAGTGGTGGCTGATAATAATTACGTACAAGTTGCGGAATCGCTCTAGTTAGATAATTCTCTCAGAATACACCCTTTGATGTATAACCATAAAAATACGAATCGAGATTACTTGCCAGTTTCTTGATGTTCGACACACAAAACATGTTAAGAGAAATTAGTAATTTGAGGCGGATTTTTGTTGTTTTTTTTGTTTGTTGTAATCATTGTAAAACTATGCTGCCTTCACTTTATACTCTTTGTTCACACATAATCCCATAAGACAACTAAACTTGCAATTTGAACACAAGTTGTAGGTTGCGATATTTTAGACACTCTACAATCCACAACAAGCATTGAACATACTTTACAAAAAAAATATCTTAACAATGGCGATAGTGTACCTCTCAACTGTTACACCGCTAATTAATGTGACTCTTTTGTCCTGGTTCAACAAAACTTAACATATATTTGCATTCGATTCGATTAAAAAAACGCTGGCAGGTCAAAGTTCTACCATTGTGGCCTGCGCTAATGATGATAACAACAGTGTATATATATATAGTCAGTAATACGAGCGGAAAATAAAAACAGAAATGATAAAAATCTCACGCATACCTTCAACATGCATTTTATGCACATACATACATACATACATACATGCGCATTTTATATAAATATATATTTTATATAATATATAAACATATACAATTCACCAATATGCACTCTGTGTACACACAAATTGACATAGAACATTTTATAGTTTGTAATACAACCCATTTAATATCACTTATGGCCAGCTAGGCTAGAAAGTGAAGTTCTTGAGATTTTTTTTAAACGGTAATAATCGTGCAACCAGAAAACCAAATATCGTTTAAAAACGTAAATTCCTACAAAAGAATTACTAAAGTACAAGCACGTCGTCGTCGTCATCGTCGTTGAATATGCCCTTACACACAGACAGAAAACAGTAAAAAGGCAGAAAAAAAATTATGAAAGGAGTTGGATTATTATATGGTATGGTGGTGCATCCAAGTTTTGTAGTATGTAAATGGCTGCATTGTCGCTACCAAAATTCTTGTAAAAATCATTTCGAAGGAGAGAACGTTCTTTCACAAAAAAAATATCGACGATATTTTTGGGGAAGACGGAAAAATTGTTTGAAAACTGTTACGACTTATTTAGTGATGGCTCTGAGCGTTCACTTCACTATGCGTGCCTTTAATGACAGGAAGGTAAAAAAATTCAAACAGCCACCACCACCACAATAATCAATCCAAATAAAAGCATGAGTTTTTCACGCATGATAGCCCTGCAAAACACGAACAGACGTGTATATAAGTACCCAGAGATGCAGCAGCTTGTACTGACATGTCTAATAAATATTTCAGTGGATTTTTAACAAAATCTCTGCTTCCATCTCCCTCTCTCTCTCTCTGTCTGTCTGTCTTTCTATCAAGTCAACAACCATTTAAACTATTACCAATATGATATTACAATCATGTCAGTCAACACCAACATTAAATGATGGAATATTTCATTTTAATTTTTAAATTGACAAACGCTCACCATTTTGGAATCCATCAACCCTGTTAAATTATTATTATAAACCATATTAAGTTGACAAATTAGAATACAATCGATAATTTATAATGACGAGAATGATCGTGTTTTTGTTAGTCTATTCTACAAAGCTACTTAGAATCAAGAGTCTAATAAAATCCGTGTCAATAAAATGCACAAAATAGTACAAACGTGCCAAAGTAAGCACTTGAGCAGCAGCAGATCAACTACCCACCACCACCACCGTCGTATTATTACCACCTTGTGTACAACAGCAGCAGCAGCAGACAAGACAACAAAACAGTTTAAGAGCACAATACAATTTTTGTTTATTTGTTCACTTCTTCATTCACGATAATGATAGTAATGATGATAGCAGAAAAATTCTATTTAGTATTTAGTGCTGAATGTCAAGTGACCTTCAGGAGACAGACAGAGAGGAGAGGAGAGAAGAAACGAGAGGGCTGTTTAACAGGGTGAGTTAACAAAAACACTTTTTTTGGGAGAAGTTCCTGCTACTTCTTAATACTCTTTCTATTGAGTCATGCTGCTGCATGCCATCATTGAAAAAAAACTGTACCAATTGTTACCAAAAGGCTATTCATTTCAGTTACTGATGCTGCTAGCTGCTGTTGTTTTGTGGATGCATAATATAATATAATAATAATAATAATAATACGACGTACTACACAATCAACAATAATATACGACGTTATTCACACAGGCACACGAAAAGGAATTTTGAGACTCAAGTGCTTGCTGTTATGGACTCTGGCAAAAACTCATGATGATGTTATTAGACATGATGCCATAAATTTAAACTGCGTACACAAGCCATCCATATAATCCGCCGTGATATACATTAAAAAACTGATCTGTTCGATAAAAGTGGTAGTATATATATATAGTTAGCTGAGAGAGAGAGAATCACACTTGTGTACTAGAAAGAATTTGATAAGAGTTATTGTTGCAATTTTTGGATAAAAGTCAGTTGTTGGCACAAGTAGTTTTTTAAAGCATTACAAAAGGCACAGGAGTCGAGTGTGTAGTAAAAGTGATGCATTTTCTTGTAAAACATGCGGCTGACCAAGAAATGGATCAAGGTCTTAATCAATTATTACTCAAGTTTTGCGTCTGTTTAATCTACTTAATAATGGCATATGTGTATGATTGTGTGTGTGTGTGTGTGTGGATGATATAGATAGGTATGCACTCTTAAATGCACACGGGAGTAGGATAAGATAGATCTAGGTACCTGTTAAAACTGAGAATATTCAATGGCAACATTATTTGCAGTTGATGTGTAGTGTAGTATTTGTAGTTGATATTATAGAAGAATGAGATGAGTGCACTACACTAAAAATATTTTAATTCGTTCTTCTTTTTTTATTGGCAAGCGACAGTATTAATTGGTACAGTTGTAGACAAAATACATATACATATAAATATATATACCTTCACTTGAACAGTTTTTGTTTAAATTCATTAAAACACTTTATTTTTGGGGTCCCCGTGAAGAGATAGATAGATAGATACCTCTTGTCTTGCATGAACAGAACAAGTTTTTTTTTTTGCTTGTTTGCTTTTCATTCCTGTTATCACATCACACAAACACAACGTTCCTCACAACTTAACTGATTTATCATTGATATTCGTACTGGTTCGGTGCAACAACATTTTGAACTATTGAAGATTTTCTAAACAAATTGTTATAAAACTGTAATTTTTACTAGGACTTTCCTTAAATTCCGGTAGTGTTGAAATGGTACCTGTCACGATGATCATTTTTTTAGAATGATAATTAATAAAACACAATCAATATTTATAGAATTTTTAAAGTTAAATAGGCATGTATTTTTATGGAGCAGAAATTCTTTTTTTGTAAAAAAGTATTTTTAATGCGCTTTCACTCTTTGCTAATGAATGCCGCCAATCAATGAACTCTCTTGAATACGTAATATGTATTATGTAGGTATGTATGTAATATTCAATTTTAAAATGTTCTCGTATCATTACTATTATTATATTATTATTAAATGAAAACGATTTTTTACCTTTCGTTATTTATCGATGTGTAATGCGTGGTCCGTGATGTCCCATTCCGTTTTGTTGTCGATATCCATTAGCTTTTCTTGAAGGATACATATCCATTGGAACCTGGGATCTTTCAATGTCATCTGCTGATAGGTCCAGATCCCTAATCATCTGAATGATTTCTCTCTCTTTTTTCATCCCTTCCGTTGTGTGTGGTGGGGTCCCTGACGGCTTTAGCAAGGGACCTCCATTTTCATTGGCAAACTGGAGATTAGCTAAGGAGCCATAAGACCTTGAGCGGTGCTCCTGTCTAATGGAATAAGAGAAAGCTCTCTCATTCAAATGACCCTTTTTGCGGTATATTCCCGTGTTAAATGGGGAAGATCCTGGGTCCTCTTTAGAGCTACTTTTTGATTTGCTCTTATTCGACACCATTGTAGCCGAGTCTCCATTACGAAGATGTTCAATGTTTCCGTTAGCTCCGCCAACCCCATTTGTCATTCCCGCCATTTGAGACGGATGTGCGTGATGATGACCAGGGTCATGACCGTGTCCGTGGCCATTCATTAGTTGTTGACGACTTGGGGGTCCTGAATGGTAATGATAGCCCCGCTCTATTGTTGCATAATGGGAGGGCATCCTCATCATCTCTGGTGAATGTCTCATTCCTTTCTGATTTTCTGGGGGAGGTCCCATTTTTGGATGATGGAACATGGGAGGGGGAGTTGCATTCATTGGGTGATTTGGACCAGGGCCAACTTGCATACCCGGGTGACCGGGATGATGGACTATTGGAATTGGCGTAGGCGCTAAAAGTGGCACTGCTGTGAGCATTTGTTGTTTTTGCTTCTTCTTGGATTTGGATCCCTTGACCATAGGTGGGGGAAGATGTGCAAATGGATGATTAAGATGATGCGGCGGTGGAGGTAGATGGCCATAAATAGGCTGTGGATGATGCATTGGTGGCATGACTGCAACAGGATGTTGTGGCACTGGCATAAGCTGTTGATGATGATGATGAAGATGATGTGGATGTGGTGGTGGTGGATGCATGGGTCTGCTCCTTGTTAGCGTTGACATTGCACTACTTGGCCTATGGCTAATTGGACCGTTCAGAACACTTCCAGGTCTTCCTGGAGCCATTCCAGGTTGTAATCCAGCACTGGAGCTTAGGTTCATCATTGAAGCTGGACGAACCAAATGTTTTTGTTGACTGGATGCCGCTTTCATTTCCTTTTTCATTTTCTTCTTTGTCTTCTTTTTCGTGGATGATGCATCGTCCTCTGCAGACTTGAGCAAGGAAAATTGTTGTGGAGGAGGAGGCGGTGGAGGGGGAGGCGGTGAAATAAACTGCCGAGGTTTTGATATTCTTGAATTATGTGACTTCACTGATTTCAATGTGCCATCAGGCTCCAAATAAACAAGCTCTGCAGTACCATTCTGTCCCAAGTTGGATGTGCTGCCTCCCCATATTTTATGATTCTCATCCCCCTCGTAAATCTCATCCTCGTCTGGAAACTCTGCACTAAACTCGTATTTATTTCTGGGGGTGGAGGTCATCGGACCATCCGTAAAATCATCATCCGTAGAATTTGCCACCATAATTAAGTCTGCATCCCCATTTTGACTATGTGTCTGCCATCCCGCAACTTTCTCGATTGAATCGAGCGGAGTAACTGACCGTTGAATCGGTCTATCTGAATCCTTAAAAAGTGTACCAGTGCTTCCATTTGTTCCGTTTGTTGGAAAATCATGATTATTACTCAGTGTCATTCCATTCGGGAGTGTGCCCCCATTTTCCAGTTGTTTTGCATATGTGGACGAATCAATCCCTTTCAGAGATGACAGTCCCGAGTCTGGATACAGCTCTTTCAAGGGCTCCTGAATCCCTTGCAACCCATCTTTTGTAATATGTGGAACTGCTGAACCTAAATAAAGCACACGACAACGACAGATTGGCGTCGATTCATCCTCATCACTATGACTCCCACGCCCTCCACGGCCTGCCCGTGGTTTCCGAACCAGAGGCATTTTAAAAAATAATTACTATTTATTTTAAAAGTGTCTATAACAGCGATAAAAAGTCGAAAATACCGTTTAACAAAACACACAGAACAATCACTACGTTGAATTTTTAAAAATAAGCTGAAGGTGTACTACTGTGGGTGCTTCACCACCAACTTATGTGAAGTGAGTGACCAGAAATGAGTTGTGAACTTGGTTCTCTGCACTACTTCAACATCTTCTCTATGCTGCTCATTCTTTCCTTGCAGACACACACAAGAATTGGTATCCCTTCAGTACATTTTCGTCGTCGTCTTCTCCATTTTCCCATGCAGTTTATGGCTATCCTCCTTTCTACCCAACAACCAGCGTTCAAACACGCTCACTCAGCTCTCTCACGTATTCACCATAAACTCTGCACCACCAGCAGCAACAGTTGTACTCAAAGTCAAACTACCTGTTGTGTGTAAAAAGCAAATTCTTCACATACGTGACTCAAACGTACAGCGTCTCCGCACAGGTAACTCAAATATTTTATTCGAAGCTTAGCATCTTGTACTTATAAATCGTATTATTATCACTTGTCCATTAAAATAAAATCAGTCAGCACGCTTGAAATATATTGACAGAGAAAAAAACCATCCATTTGCACAAAATGATTTTTCCACCGAGCTTAAATTGCAAATGGTTTCATGACTTTGGCAAATGGCCTTCATGTTAAATTTTGTGCAGGGAAAGGCACAAAGGCAATTTTGTTACAGCACAATAAAGTGTTGTTATTGGAAAATGAATATAAGGTTTTATTAAGGGTAAACTGGTGACATGACATTGATACATTAGTAAAATTATTTTTTATTTCAATTTAAATGTCGGAAATAACAATAATTTATCCTGATTTAAAGTTTAGCCTAGTTTTTGAAAATATTTACTTCAAAATTTAGTCCAAATAATTCAATTTAACTTTATGTTTTACAGAGTATTTTTATAACCGGTGCAAATGAAAATGTCACGCGGAATATAAAAAAATGTTTCATGTAAAATTCTTTTTAAAATGCTAAAAAATTTGCTTCACAGTTTACCCATATATAAATATGTACGTAGAATGATTTTTATTGTTCCTTTACTTTTTTTGCCACGCAGCTTATCTCACTTCTCTGTGTCGTCTTCAATAAAGCAAACTTTATGAATACCAACTAGCACTTACTACCTGTAAACTAATATGCTGCATACTTGAAATTTTCTTACGTCGCAATGTTCTCAACAATGCATTGCAAGCGACTTATCATTACACATGTAAATACCATGTAGGCATACAGTATTCACCCCCTAAAGTAAGCAAATCTTTTTTCAACTTACTTGCACTGCGCATAGAAACCATCCCACCGTCACCGTACCTCACCTGTATCACCTGTGAACGCGTTTGCTACCACCTCCACCTTGTAGACTATCTGCTCTGTTCAGTACTCGGGTTTTATATTTATTATTATGTATCTGTGCAGCAGACAAACAACAGCAGTCTTATATGTTTTTACATCATCCATCCTCAGACAAAAGTCATGTAAGCGTTATTACAATGAGCAACAGGTCTGTGAAAACTATACTCTACACACCAACAATATACATATTATTATACCAAACAACACATACCATCATTGTTGAACATTCTTCAGGCGTCCATGCATTCATACATAGAATTTCGACAATCACTACTACTACTACTACTACGCATGGATATATTTATAACATATTATCAAGTAGCCAGAGGAGAGAATTGCATGCTACGTTGTGGGTTAAACTGACTTTGTCCGTCAGTCCATCGTAGTATCTCAGATTTCGAATTTTAAGAAATTTTTTTAATTATTTAATTTCTCACCGAAATTATTAAATTATTTTTCCAAAATTGAGACATATAAATCACTATGTCATTATTCAGGGCGCACAGTGTATAATAATCTTTCTTTCTAATAATTTTTTTTTTCAAATAAAAATTTATTGTTCCAAACAACAAACGTTTTCATGCATGTATTTTGATGGCTTATGTTTTTCAAACGTTGCCTCGCCTAATATTTAGTCCACTAAATATTCAAATTTAATTGATACAACAAGTCTTCAAATTTGTTCAAAGCGGCTACTTGTTTCAACAAACTTAATCGCTTACAATTACATATATATATATGTATACTTAAAAACGTAGAGCTGAGATGAGCAAGTTCACTAGTCAACTTGATTGTTGACTGCATCAATCTCGCATTACTTACTGCACGGCTCACATTGGTACTTGCTCATTCCATTCCTTTTCCTACACAACCAGCAGCAGCCTATTCTACCTTTTCTTAGAGATGTGGGACGTTAATATTCTGTTTTTGTAATATTTATAATCAGAACAATGTAACAACCGTACATAGAAAAATATACCTACACCTGTGTAGATACATACATGTTACTATTATGCATTGAAAAGTTTAAATATATTTTCTTTTTCTCGCCACCACTACTAACTACCACCAACCATCGCACCGCCACTCTCTCGCCTGCCGTATTATATTTTGTTGAATTCTAAGAAGAGTTCGGGGAAAGGAAAATCTATTCCCTTCTCAACAACAACTTGCTCGAAATAATACAGCATCTTTCTAGCTTCTGCTCTGCTCTTCTTGCTGCTGAAGCAGTCAACAACCAGCGAGAGAACCATCATCCCCCTAGCCATCCTCGTAGAATCTCATCCGAACAATACTTGATTCTAGATTATTACACCTGACCACTTTAACTTACCTTTCATTTTGCTTGCTTCTCTCAGCACCAGCAATACTACTACCACCACTACTACAATATTACATTATGCGGAGTAAGATACATGTGCTGTTGTGCTGCTGTAATCATAATAACAGGTAAACTTGTATTTTATATTTATGCAACTTGTTTGTCAGTATTTTTCTGCTTCTTCTCTCCTTTTGTAGGAGTAAGAATTACTACATGGCTAGGTTAGGTTTTTTAATTATTATTACCCTTTATTTTGAATAAAATTCCTGCATGAAAAAAACGACGACTTTACACTCATAATAATAATAATAATGCATGCATATCACTTTTCAAGTGCTTCGTCGTGTATGTACGTAGGTAGGTTCATGGGTATTTCATAATAATTGTCATTACAAAAAACATCTTTTTCAGTGTATTCTTCTTCATACTAGAGATATGTTTATTTTTTTCTTTTTTTGTAAAAAAAGTATGACATGGTGTTTTATAAGCATCGTCGTAAGTAGCAGTATGTAGTAGTAGTAGTAATAGCTTACTACATCAGAGTCTACAACATCACAACCGTCGTTGTCAGACCGTCAAAGAAGCAAGAGGCCAGGGATGAAAAAAAAGACAATGTATGTATTTTTACATTCAAATTGTACAACAAATTACTGTTGATGTGGGAATGCTTTCATAACTATGTTTGGCAAACTCTCTCTCTCTCTCTTCTCCTGCTGCAACCACACTATCATCATCACCACCGTTTCAACCACATTTTCAAGTTTTGATGCAGATTTAAAGGCAAAACGCTCAGTTTTTATCAGGAACATGCTCATAACTCTTTGAAGGTTTATTTTTTGTCGTTGCAAAATGATACTATGGTTTCTTGAACAAGTTCAATTGAAAATTAACTAGGTATTAGAATATGAATTATTGGTAATAATGGACTTACAATGTACATTGATTGTTATACAGTGATGATACGCAATAAACACATGAGCACATAAAGCTCAAAACAAAAAGTCACGCTTGTCGCCATTTTTTTTCCTTTTTATTACTGTCAAAATTTTTGTACATATTATTACCAAATAACTATCAGTGTGTAGACTGTTAGAAACCTTGAAAAGTTTCATCGTAATAACTCCTTTTAGTTTATTAAAGGTTTATAAGGACCATAGTAATGACTGCAATTAAACATTTACTAAAATGTTCAAAAGTGGACAAAAAATGTTTGTACATAAATGCAACATATAATCATTCCATTCCACCATAATGCTAGTTTAGTAGTGTGTGGTGGTGATTGGTGATAATACGACAAGTCATGGTCACTCTCTTATGAATTCAACATTCCATTATAAGGAAGTAAACTGAATCTAGGTGCTCGTTCACCTACATTGGGCCAATATACCAAAAAAATACTATTGTAAATGATACGAAAGTAGTGATTATGGTGAATTGTTGCCGAGAAGGACTGTTGTGGTGGTGGTGGTGGTGATGTGATGAGCAAGTCATGCCTTTAAAATGAATGGTGATATGGCGAAGGAGAAGGTGTAAGAAAAAAACGAAGGGAGAAAGGTGATAAAGGAGATGAAGGAAGGGGAAACATTCTCTACAAAAACAAAAATTCTCATATATGTATACGTACGCACAAGTACACATAAACATCATCATTGTTATGATATCATCACACACTTTACTACTTACACAGAAAAGGCATGTCGTCCTATGAAATAGTTGGATATTTCATTTTGTGTCCCAGAGTCAGAGAGTACTACCAACAACTATCGAACAACGAGTCATGTTGGTATATTACAGCAACTAGCAGACAGACAGAGCGCTCTGTGTCTGTGGTAGTAATAATAATTGTATGTTTCAGGTGCTCAACAAGAAAGTATGCAAGCAGGTGCAGCAGTAATAGATAAGTACTTTGTGTGTGTATATACTTGTTTTTTTCTTATTCTTCTTGCTTGGCAATGGCAATACGCTAAACGAAGGAATGTAGAAAAGTCGGCAGAAGAAGAAGACAACTCATAGTAGTACTCGTCTTGGTCATCATCATCAACATCATCTCATACGAATCAACAATGCAAAAGTCACTATTTTTATTTTATATATATTTTTTACTTGGCTATACAGCTATTCTTGGTCACAACACAATCCCCACTACCACAATACTACTACTACAGCTATGCATACGGAGCCCATTACAGTGGTAAGTGGTGGCGGTGATGGTGGATAATCTACGACACAAACTTGGTCTTTTCACACTGGTCGTCGTGAAATTTTCATGATGTATTTTTGTGGATGGGCTTATATTCACGTATTATATATATTAAATGTGAGTTATTGCTACTTCTTTACAGAAGAAGAAAAAGAAAGATGGATTGCATCGGGATTTTTTTTTCAGGGGGAGGATGAATTTTCAATCTGAAGAAAAGGTCAGTCAAAAAATGAGATGAGTGGTTGATTTGCGCGGAAAAAAGAGATGGTGAATAATGTTAGTTGAAGGAAAAGAAGGCATTTCTGTTAGGTAGATGATGATGAACTCGACATACTGTACCATCATCATCACACAACCACAAGATTAAGTAAAAGGGATGATGATGATGATAATGATGAGACGGTGATGAAGATGGGAACGATATCTAATCCTTAAAGAAGTAACTTTCATTTGCCTTTCTCTATAAAATGCATTCCTCTCAAAGTTTGAAAAATTCGTTATTATGACGCGTCTCCCTCCCTCCCTCTCTCTCTCTCGACACTGTGTACCGACTTTGTCAAATTTAGAGTCGAGATGAGGGTAAGTAATATAATATTTATGTGCATATGTATTTTTATATAGAAACCGTGTGCTTAAAATTGTAAAGAAGTGAAGGTAAGTAATAAAGCAACAGGTTGCTAAAGGCCACATCCCTGTTTTATTCTCTGCTTCTGCTGCATCTGCATCTCGTCGTTCTCTCAACTTCTCAACTCACTCTGCATGTCCACAAAATAACAATAATCATATCATAATGGTAATAATAATCATTATGACCTACCAAAGAAGCGCACACATTTTCTAAAGGGTGCAAGGATGAGACCAGGCAATAATCCATGTATATAGCACCGAAGAAGATGCTCAGTGTGTCGGATACAAGTACGTTTTTATTAACCTTTGAAAATGATGATGATGATGCAACTATTAGTTTAAAAACAAGTTTGTCCGTCTGTCTCAGTTTTCACAAATCTAACCTCTGGATTTATCAAGTTGCATCTGATGAGCCCAAAGTAATATAACATGCAGCTTCCAATAATTTTTTTCCTAGTGAACAGAGCATGCGTAATTTTAAATTTCAAGGTTGATTCCTTTCTCCCGAGATAAAAATTGGAAATAAGAGTTATGCTTAAGTTAATTTTTGAAAAATAAACAATAACATCTATCTATCCATCTAACATCCATATTGCAAAACGCTACCATAGAAAACATTATTTGTTGACCGTGCTTCCATTAACATTGCTGAACTATCTTATTCATTTTTTTGCATATATCACTAGCTTCTATCAACCTGCTACACCAAGTTTATCGTGCATACATTAATATTTATCTCGTGAATTGAAAAGTACAAAAACAAGAATGAGACGAAGAAGCACAGAAGGAACTAACAGATAAACATTCCTACGGTTTTTGTTGTTACCTGTCGTACGCAGGTCTGTGATTGTAATATTAAACAACCGAAATGAAGCTCTTGCTTATTATGGTACATCATATCATGATGATGATGATGATGATGATGATGATGATGGGAACAAGTGGTATTGTTACCCAAAGCAAGGGGAAAAGTTACATTAAATATTGCATGCTTATATGCAAAGAGATTATCGCCACCTAAATGGTAAGAACATTATATATTATTTGTGCACGAGGTTATTTATGGGCTGTGCACATACCTTTTTATAAAATTGAGATTATTTATTATGCATTGCATTACTCTCATATTTCATATTTCTACTGGCGTATAATAGAAGCTATGCTAAGGTTGAATGTAGGCTAGGCTGTGCGACACATTCCTTTGATTTTCTCTCTCCGAGAGACGATGATGATGATGTGATGACGGAACCTAGCCGAAACGAAACCATTTGCCTACAACTGTATTCTCTGTTTGAGAAGCACTATTTCACCTGCGCAGAAACTCACATGCAGACAACAAGGAAAAACAAATTTAGAAAATGGAACCCTATCTGCCGCACCATCATCATCACGGTATTGTTGCCCGCATTATACTACTAGCAGTAGGAGTGGAGTAGTATCATTATTTATTGCTCAGATCCATCCTCAAGCAGTATTCCGTTGAACAATACAAAGTGCATTGTTGAGGAAAAAGTTGACTAAAAATAGGATGTCCTCAAATTTATGGTCACAAGCTCAGTAAGCTTGCTGTGAGTGGTCCAGTTGTATAAAAATAATAAAATTTCCTTCCTACTTGAAATGAAAAACAATATCACACCTTGCAAACTCTTGTAAACTGTCGTTTTTGTTATGAAATATTTAATTCTTGGCAATGAAGGGGATGATGAAATCAGAGCGAGCATTCAGAACTCTGAAAAAATCTGAAAAATAAATGGTCCTCGGCCTCAAAAATTCGCTTTCATGTTAAGTTTTTTTTCATTTGCCGAATCTGTGTAATGTGTTATGCATATGCATCACGTGATTTACATGATTCGTATATTAAGGAATAAAGCTTTCTGGAATAAGAGCATTGATTTAGAAAAAAACTTTCTCCAAATATTTGAGCTTTTTAACTAACTTCACATTTTGATCAATATGAAAGTTTCAACTCTTGGAAGACATGGCAGAATTACATGCAACATCATTAAAAAATGTCTGTCCCTTGGCCTTGGCAGAATGGTCAGTCTGGTATTTTTTTAAACTATTTTTTTTCTACAAATTAAAATGAAAGGATCTAGACGGTATAGTGATTTTAACGATTTTTATACGATGTTGCTCTTGCTCTTGTTGTTGCTGTAGAAATCAATGAACCAGCAAACATTCAATAATGAAAACAATTTAGATTAAAACTATACTTGAGATGAAGAATGAATGGATTGATCTTTCGCATGTAAAAATTCTTCACTGAAGTAGGCAGCCCGTAAATACCCAAAACGACTGTAAACTTGGCAATTATATTTTGGCTTGAAATAAGAAGGATGACCAAAACCAGATTCTTATAAAGTCCTGTTTTCCTCGTTCATCTTGTGATCATAGGCAAGTCAACCAACCCGACATCTTTCTTTATTATAATAACTATATATGTAGTAGAAAATATTTACAAAGTTCAAAGCGCAGTAAAGAAGACTCACTGTTGTGTACAGTTGCTTTATTACCATAAACTACGTCGCTCTTTCTCTTTTTCGACAACAGGCAGGATTTTAAACAAGTAGTTGCATATTACAACAATACTGCCGTGTGTGATTGTAGGAGAATATAAACGAACAAAAACTTTGTGCTAAAAAGCTGTCCACTTATGATTTACTTGGTGCATGTAGAATACATGTACATTTTGATGCCTATATTACGTCGCCGAAACGGAAGTATGGGTTGCAATGATTTTGAGATATTTGTCTGTCTGTCTTGAGCCGAAAAAGTCGAAAAATTAAAAAAAATGAAATACCTATTTATCTGATATGACGGTTCCATTATTTCTATAAATTATTTTGATGAAAATTTCTGAATTTTTAAAAAAACTGGCTGAATAAAATGCATAATACTAGACAGTGGCAATTTATTTAGAAACTTTGATTTTAAAGATGACATACTGATGAAGACGTGATAATGACATGGGTACTCACAATAAAAAGCATATTCTTTCGGTGAGTTCTCCGCACATTTTTTGCTCCCGTTCCTTCCATATACCTATTTGTAATTTATTTATTGTGTCCAACTTATTCATCAATGTGCTTTTACTATAAATACATATTATAGTTTTTTTCGTTTGTTAGTCAGCCATCCCCATTTTTAAGCAATATTCGTTTTTTTCTATTTACAGGATACAATCCATTATTTCGCTGTTTAGTATTTGTGAGCATAAATAGAGGAATGTATTTTGATACGATCAAAGATGACGATACAATATATTTTTTAAAATTATCATATTTGTCTCTTAAGATTCCGATCTCGACCCTTTTGTGTGTGTGTTCGTAGTATTATTCATACATTCATCATGAGAATCTCTCTCTTTCCCTCTCTCTCTTTCAATGTTTTGAATTGAGTTGCTTACTACTACGGAAAACATAAGAGAGGCTTTTAACTCATTTTTGAGAAAGGACTGACCACCTAAAGTAGTTGTCGAAAGCGCAACCAGTAGTAAATGTACTGATGCGATGGTGTCAGTAGTGATCATTGAAAATTTACCTACGCACGGATACCTACAACAGGTAAAAAAGATAAGCAATTGGGCAAATTTTTTTTAATGTGTTGGAAGTTAGTGAAGGTGGTGGTAAGCCCGTGCAATGACGACGACGCTTTTGAAGAAGATGATGATGACGACTTTTGTGCCAACTTGTTTCTCAGAGTATATATCTATGCTGCTTTGTGTAAATATTGCATATTTATTGGGAAGATGAAGCAGCAGCAGCAGTTGTAGTAGTAGTGGCGATGAAGAGGATGAGGATGATATGCCGAAGATGTTGACCAATAGGCTTACCATATGTACATTCTTCGGAATTTCATCTTCTACCACCTCCTACCCATCTTTCTACAAGTTTAATATTCAAATCATGTACTCTCACACTGAATTGAGTATTGTTTATACCTGCCAGTCTGGTGTCATGGCATGCCCTGCCACCACCATTACTACTTGAGTTTCATTCAAGTCTACTTTTTCGAAGATGACGATGGTGAAGAAGAAGAAGAAGAAGCCAAAAAGCCAAGCCTACAAAGGAGCAATAGCGAGAGAATCTTACAATTTTACTATCTGAAGAATAAATGTATTCTTAATGTGTATTATATGCTAAATAGATGGTATTGGTTATTAGCCCCTGCGGAATTACTGTTGTGGACGAACAATCGTGTACTCTTAATTTTAGCTAATATCTTGTGGTTACTAGATTTTTCATATTACCTCAGCGATTTAATAAAATGATGTTGTTGCGCTTAGCTTTTTGAAATTAATTATTTACCTCGGACAGCAAGATAAAATTAACAAGATTTAACTACTTTTACATTGCAATATCGTGAAAATACATTCTGTTTTTTTAAATGAATTTTATTCAGCATGGCTACTTGGTAAATAAAATATACAAATACAAGCCTGGATGAATTTTTCGTAAATCTGTGTTTTTCGTATAGAACTGCATGGTAATGTTGGCTTTTCCTCGACATTGTTTGAATGCCAATGTATTACAAAATCAATCACCGACAAAAAAGTCATTTCTGTGCTTATACGGTCGTCTTATTTACTTTATTGTGCAAGTGAAACTTTTATGTTCATGCAAATCAATTTCAATAAAATTTTTTTTTTTAGAAACTTTCGGTTTTTGTAACGGCATATAATACTTGCATTCATTAGTGGTAATTTAATTATCCTTCAAAAACATCCGAAACAACATATACTTTTAATATGAATGAAATGAGAGCAGTAAAATGGAAAATAAAAAATAAAATGACAAATTGATTTCAGCACATAATTTATTGGAAATATCTCGTTTAATCACAGCCATTCGAAATAAATGTTAAGATTTCTTGAGCATGTATCTACATAAATATTTGAATTCAAAGCCTTCTTCTTCCTTTAAAAATGTCGACAAGAACTCTATCTTTTGAGAACGGTTGTACAATGCGCCATTCTACGAATGTACGAATATATCCTTTCTGAAGAAGTATTCGTAACAATGCAATACCTGTGCAATCTGTTGTGCAGAACTGCAAACTAGTAGTGTTGTCGTAGTTTTTGTCATGCTCGCTAGAAGTCGAGTGTTTGCTAAATTCAACTAGTCAACAAAGAAAAAGAAAGTTACGAATACGATACGAATATACATACATCGAAATGGCACATACTTGCTTTGGTAGTTTACAAAGTCACTTTCCAGTTGTCTTTTCTTGCCATTGATAATATCTATCTGGTTTAATTTTTACTGCTCACGTACTTGTTTTGCTACGTTTTGGTGTTATGTTGATGATACATTTTTGGAAAAATATAAAATATTAATTAGTTTACAGATTGAAAGTTTTCCAGTGCACTTTTTTTCACACCTTTTCCCAAAAAGCGTGCGTATGGCAAGAGCTCTAAAATGTTTTATATTGAGCTATTTACGCACTTATACAATTTTCATTCTACATTTACAAATAATCTGGACATGAATACATATAAGTTAATACATGAAAATCCCAGCTTTCTTCGTGTACTGAAATGTCGAACAACTTGCCCATGTCGATTTATAAAGCTGCAAGTTGAAGACTTCTTTTGTTCATTAGGTTCATGTCATTTACGACATAAAATGGCAATAATGGGGAGAAAAAGCTAGAAATTACTCTTGCTCTCTCAACAAAGGTTGCATGAGAAAACTCGGAAGGTTCGTTCATAAACTTCCAATTCACAAAAATAACTCCAATTCTTAATGTGAAGACAAAATGGCTTGTTGATTGCATATAGCTATTGATAAACCATCACCTCACCGTCACCACCTCCTTCTCTCTGCAATACCATAAAGTAATTCCCTTCGAATCCCGAAATTACACATATCTAGTATTTTAAGATAGAATTTATTAAAATACAACATACAACTATTCAGATTTATGTATATGATGGTCCATAGTATAACTTGTATGTACGTGTCATTCTAATTTAAATGTCAAGGAGAACAGTAATCAGCAACTTGTACATGTTTTCCTTATATAGTCACATTATTACATGCAGCGAGTGTACTATTGTGTTAAGATTGGAGATTGGACGCCTTGTATTGGAATATTTGTGAAAACGAATTGTATGTGACAGTGACACTTGATATAACATGGATATAATATACGAGAAGATCATGCACCACTTACAGAAAAATTCTATATGACAAATGACAACATTAACTTACTCTAAGCTTATAAAGATTTAGCAAAGAATAAGGAACATAAAAGGAGGCTGCGGAAAACGTATTTCAATGTGGTAGGAGGGAAGAGAGTGGATGCATGGAACGAATGGAAGTACAATGGTCTTCTTTCAGTTAGCTATGTAAGCATTCTGCTGAACTAGTTGTCTTAAGCTGTTGATTTACAGTTTTGCATTCTCACACAACGAAAACTATTACAAGCGGGAAGAAAGTGGCCCCTCTTTAGTCATCAATTTTTTGTGTGTATGAGGTTAGATAAGACTATGACACGAACACACCACGAATGACATGACATGCCTACTACTCCTATTAGGTTACGTACGGGGGTAATGGTAATCGCTACGTAAAAGAGTATGAATGTATGTATCTTCTTATTCCATAACTGTTTCGTGTATTGACGAAAAATTTGCGAATATATATATATTACCTATATTACGTGTATATTACGTAAGTAAACGGAGTATATTTTATTTAGCAAAAAATGAGTCTTTTGCTGTTTTAGGGCCTGTGCACTGTGCACACAGTATGTATGGCATCATGCATGCTTTGGAAGCTTTGTTTGTTAGTAATATGTATACTGTATACAGTTAACAATTACATAACCTCCAAATTCTAACGTTTAGTTTTCTATGTCAACATGTATTAAAGTGTATGCTTTCAGCCCCAGTCACTTTAAGTTGACAATTTGTAATCTATTAAGTTACATAGTACTGTGTTTTAACCATGCGCGAATATCGTCAGCCATCTTGATTTTTGATTAGTGTTGAAGCGAGAAGTACGGTTTCCTCATTTAAGTAACGAAGAAAGTTTCTTGTAAGTGGAGATAATACACAGACAGGCACTACGAGAAAACTGTTCTTGCAACTTCCAATGCAATAAGTGCATTAGCTAAAAATACATGTTTTGTGATTTGAAAGTTTTTAAAGTTATTTAAAAAAATCTGAGGAAAGTGAATCTCTTTTATTTAAAAATAGAAAATAAAACTGAAAGTAGTCTGTCGCTGGAGCCATCAATCATGTCCCTGTCGAAAATAAATCCACTTGAAGTTCCTCTGGTAAAATATTTAAGATGCTAAAGAATTTATTGGTAGTTTACAGTTTGAGAGTAATTTTAGGAAATGAAATGTCTTTTGGCATTATTTCTTTACTTGGGCTGGCATTGACTTTAGGGCACAAAATACATAAGGTCCCAGCATTGAGTTTAGGGCACATTTATTTGATAAGAGGGGACCCTTATCAAAAAATAATCGTATATGAAACTCTGCTCAGCATTGACTTTAGGGCACAAACATATAAGGGTCCCCCCTCATCAAATAAATGTGCCCTAAACTCAATGCTGACCCTTTACTTGTACTAGATATTAAAATAATGAAGAAGTAATTTGTGATTGTGCGTGTTTGTGTTTTTTTACAGGTTGCACGAAATATTCTTGTCTTCCTGGACAGAAAGAATATTTTAAACTGCCGAGCTGTCAACAGGACTTGGAACAATGAAGCATGTGATCTTCTCAACATGATGAAGGGAGAGTTACCTGAGCTGATTTTGAGGAACTCGGTGCATGTGAGTACCTTTATTACTGCTTTTGAAAACTCCATCGACGGAATTTCAAAAGTCCCCTACAGTCTCTGCTACAGCATTGATGCAGAGCGCCCTGGGGAATACCAGATACAGCGGAAAGATTTGATGAAAATTTTGACCTTTGGGTCTGAGCATATTGTCAAGTTGACGTTGGAGTTGAGTCGACCTCGAGCAAAGCAAATGTTTCTGTTTGTGGACCAATGCTATGATCATGAAGAGGCACAACAAATTGTTTCACAATTGGAACAAGTTCTCCAAATAATTTACAATCACTGTCAAAATATTCATACATTTGAGCTTGGAAATACCTTCCAAGGCTCTTTATCAATTTCTCTGGTAGAGTGGCAGCGCGTAATTGACCGGTACGCTGGAAAAATTCTGCCTAATTTGAAGGACATTCGAATAACTGTAAACTGGGTTCGATGCACATGCAAGTACAGCATTGTTGTTAACGCTTTGATCGGGATGCTAGTTGGAAGCGCTGTTCAGTTACAATCCTTAAAATTTGATGGTGAGTATGGAACTTCCGAGCAATCTTTACTGCAAAGGATCATTTCCAGGCTCCGTTCCCCAAAACTTGAGGAGATTAAGGTCTACTTTTTCGCCTTGCCAGGTGAAACCTTACTTGCCCTGTCCACTCACATTGGATTCCCCCATCTGAGCACCGTACGCTTTGAGTTGGACGAAACGGTTACGGTCATCATTTTCAGACAATTTCTGGCACGATATTCCAACTCACTTACTAAAGTCCATCTTGAAAACGTGGGGTTGGAATTCTGTCATTTTCCTTTAGGAGTCACCATGGGTAAACTCAACCACTTGAAACTGCAAAATTTTCGAGGTACCATTGACTGGACAAAGCTTCCAATACTGAAAGAAGTGATATTAGAAAACAGCTTACTACATGGAGTTGTTCATTCAATTACCAATGCTAAATCACCTTGCACCTTGGATTGCCTACGGATTGAAGGGAAGCACGAGAGGGAATCGCTGGCACAGTTCCACAGTTTATTTACCCAAATAGCTCAGTTTGCTTTTCCCAACCTAGTTAACTTGTACCTTTCCCACGTTCGTCAATTACCAGTTCAAGTGGTTTTTTCCAAGTGCAAGCTACTTCGTCGTCTTAAGTTATGGGGCTCTATCGGAATTTCAGACACTGCAATGTGCGGAGTCAACATTGCCACTGTGAATATCAGGTGGCCTACCAAAAAGGATTTAAATGGCTGTGCCAATGCGAGTGAAAGAGATGCTCTTTATGAACACTTGGTGGATGAATCAAAGGTCATCAAAAGGATCTCTGGTTACGTCGGTGAACTCAAAGGTGTAACATATCATATTACTTACAATCTGTGTAGTCTTTCTTCCTGCCAAATATCAGATAATTTCATAATAAAATTATGTTCTTTTAGAGTTGCGGTATCTGGAGATAATAGATTGGGAAGCTGAGTTTTCTGAGACTTCTGTTCTCCTTGGAATCATTCACTGTAAGAAACTTCAGGAGATAAAGCTACAATCCATTCATGTAAGATGGGACGAAATTATTAAATTATTCTGCTGTTAGAATGGATTTAGTCAAGTTAAGCATAGATAACGCAAAATATTTTTGATTTTATTTTATGATCTTGCAGATGTCTTCCGAACGCTCAGCCGCCATCATTTCCAAAGCTAAATTAAGCGACTTGGTCACACTTGAACTTAACGACGAAAAATTCATAAAAGTTTACAACAAGTAAGTGAGAACTAGCTGTACATTTCATCGTTATCAAGTGAAATAATAAGTTTGTCGAAAACATACGAGGATTATCATTAATTGTTTTTCTTGATTGTCAAAGTTTAAAAAAAGTTAAAATACATAATCGAATGTAAATGCTTAAATTGGTGACCCTTTTCTACATGTATCTAAACTAAATAATTATAGCAACAATATGTAATTTTTTACTTTTCCATTTTTAAACTGGAAAAATATATTCATTAATTTGTCTACTTGGATTAATAGTTACTATTGCTATTATTACATTTCTTCATTTTGGATGATACAGTTTCAAATGTAACAAAAGTTATATAGCAAATCAACTTAATTGTATATCTTGATAGAATGTAATGGATGGAGTTAAGTAATCTTTTTGTGTAAAGTTTTTGCTTAAAAAGTGGGAAAATATCGACTGGTTTAAAATACAGGTGTAAGTAGTTTTCCCATTACAATTGTCATTTATACTGTTTGGCTATATGATGTAATTCGATGAAATAAAGTTATTATAAAATATTAATTATAGTTGATTTAAAATTAGTCAGCTCTTGTAGACAAATTAAATTGATATTGGTTTATCAATGTTTTGTTTCATGAATTGGATAGATCATATGATTTCAAAATTAATAATATTAATATATATATTAATTATATTATAATAGTAATTATATTATATAATCATCAATTAACAATTTACAGGTTACATGAAATTGCATCAATTTGAAACAATATTTTATTTTAAAAAATATAGTCATAATATTACATTATTATTATCAATAAATCAATAATTATTATTCCAAAACTATATTTACGCGTTGAAGTTAAATTTTCGAAACTTGATGACTAGCACCGCAACGTTCCAATTTTTATTTCCAAAGCATCGCAAATTGGCAATTTAATCAACCATTTTACTACTCTACAAAAATAGCAGTTCGCTGGAGTTCAGAATTAATTTTTACAGTCCAGCAACATTTATTTTCCATCTTTTCTTCAGAATGTAAATCAATTTAAAATCCAGCGGCTTTTGGAAGCTACAGAACTCCTGAGGATGCAGTAATTGAAATAGTTTGTTTCAGTCTCCCTGTGGTTGCTACAAAGGTTTTTCACTGTACTAGTGCATTTGTTGGTAAACATATAATTCCTTATGTCAAGCTATTTCAGGAAATAAAAATTGTTCACAAACCTGAATTTTACTTAACAGTATATAGCGCTCGATATCTTCCAGTAAAGCAGAACAATAATAACTATGTGGAAAATATGTAACTACCTGAAAAATCGTTTTTAATACTATTAAGCTAATTGCAAATAATATAACGTACATTATTAGCTACTATGTAGTCTAAACCTAAATTGTAATATTTCAAAATGACACAAAAGAGTTTTTCCAATGTACAATGCAGGCAAACACTACGTGATGCCCTACTCTTGATTATGCTCAAAAAGTCCACCCTGCCAAAAGACAAAAATGGTAAAAGAATTTTCCCCAAAATTCATTTTTAACGACATAATCATTTACGAAATTGTAAAGAGTAAGGTGTCAAAAAAGATTATAAACTAGACTTTCATACAGTACGTGTTGCATTAAGCTTATGTCTGAAACTATATGCACAGCGTAACGTTAATGTTTTACGATTATTACATGTCATTAGCTGATTACTACTACAATGACGTTGCGGCCGGCATGCTCGCATTCATTCGTTTAAAATCAAAGTAATTTGATATATGAAATTTTTTTGTTGTGGAATGGCCATAATAATAATAATGAAACGAAAGCACGAGAATTTGGGGAGATATAATGACAGGTTTCAGTAAATTATAATCATGTATGACAAATGCGCGTGATGACACAATGCATAGACGTATATACTTCGTATCGTCGGTCGGAAAAATGTAATTGAAAAAATACTACTTGCCCTGATATTTTTGACATTTTACAAGTGCATATTGCGTGCTTCCAATAAAAAATCCATTTCAGCGACATTTTCTAACAGATGATTGATATATTGGGTGGGTACATTTGTAGCTGAACGATGCGATGGTCAATTTCAGTTTTCTAGAGACTTTTGCAGTAAAATGCTTATGACAGAGGTAGATGCAACATATAATTACGTTGACACATAATATGTCATTATTAAATCTGTAAGAGCGCAAAAGTAAGGGATGATTCGTGCAGAAAAATATATAGGAAAAGGAATAAAAAATTTAAAAAATGAAGTCATTTCTTGTTCATGGTGTTTCATTCATTCAGTTATAAATTTTCCTCCAGGTTGCTAGTAGTTAATCTATTTAGCAGATTGAATAACTCTTATTTTGGCTTGAAAATTCAGTCTTGAAGATGTTTATGCGTACTTGCAATATGCAACACAAGAAACATCAATAAATGGCTTAATGATAGAAAAACCACAAAGAACCGATTAGGCTTAGGTGTTTATAAGCATGTAAACTGTGTAAAGTGTTTAAATTAGATTCCGTTTTTGTCTTTAGCATCAACAAATTTATGATATAGTTTTGCTTCACCGATATGATCAACAACAATCACATAAAATGTTATTTTGCACATTATATAGCAGTATACAAGATGTACATATCATGTTGAACGCGATATGTAAAAAAATATTGAAAAAGGGAAAAGGCGTTGTAAAATATTGTGTCGTCGTTTGACTATATCCTTCCTTAATCTAATCTGTATACCTAATGAATGCATTAAATATTCGCAAACAACTTGTTGACGATAAACCAATTACGCATGCTTGCTGTAGACTGTACAGTAAATTTTACGCGCTAATCTAGGAAGAATAACAGATAATAGAGTTTTGGTCAGTTGTTGCTATAAGAAACAATAATAACTCAAACTTAACACTAAACATTAAGTTGATTGAATGTTTTATTTGATTTTTTGATAATTTGTGTTGACCAGATTCGATTGTTTCCTTAAAACTGCATTTGAAAATAAAGACAAACGACAAACAAATGAACAGGATGATTTCATATTTTAAATATACATTTTTGACCATTGTGAACTGTGTAACGAGTTAATATTTGTAATCAGCAACAACATCTCATCTCTCTGAATGTAAAACCAGTTTTACGTATTTTGAATACGTGTACCTATGCATATGAAAAAAACATCAAGAGAAAACTGAGCGAGTATGCCATGGCTACTTTTCAAAGTTGAAAAACTTGACCCGAATAAAATCGACAACTCTTTTGTCGACCATTGTCACTCGTAAAAATACAGATGCAGAAAAAATGCAGAAGGAAAATGGGAAGCGTGATAGTGTTGAAGAACGAAATTGAACTTGTTTCATACAAAAAAAGAAATTTCTTCAGCAGCAGCAACAACAACAACAAGTCTTCTTACAGTTTTGTTTAGTCTTTCATTGTTTCATTTCTGTTGTTGTCTCCTCGTAGTGATATATGTTCGTTTATAAGAAACCATATTGGATCATCTTTCGTTGTGTGGTTTATTGCAAAAAAAGATGTACAAATGTATGTAGTGCAGAGAAGTAGCAGTATAAAGTAGTTTGCTTTTTTTATTTGGCGGCGGCATCGTACACAAAAGATCAAGGGAAACAACAGGAATAAAAAGTGAAAATGCGCGTGTATTATACGAATGCATAAAGGTTAATTGTGCTTGCAAGCGATGAAAAATGTTTTGATATGACAGCTGGACATGATTTGTAGTTTTATCATTGTGAAAACCTTTAGAATGAGCGTGTTGGCTAAAAAGGTGACGACTATTTTTAGAAATATCAAATAAGTCCAACACTGGTGTTTAGCTACATTATTATTCTAAATATTATTAATAATAATAGAGTTCGCTAACTGAAATATTGGTTCTGTAACTATGTCATGTATACAAGACACTGTACCTGTACATAATAGGAATATATTGTATGAATGTGAAATTTTAAAAAGTACTAAAAAGAGACTTTTTCATTGATTGGGTATAGTAAATGGCAAGTGAGTAATATTTACGGTTGTAACCAATACCTTTTTTATTTTGAAGTTAAAATACACAAACATTTTGTGAAGAGGTGGAGGAAGTACACAAGTAGCAAAAAAATAAACAGACACATTGTATAATATTCGAAATATTTATTTTTTAAAACAATACAGAATCGCAATTATTATTACAATGAAAAATGTATAACTCGTTCATATTCGCAACAAAAAGACTTTCACTTACATTATTGGTACAATACAATACAAACACACACACAACAACAACAACAACACGAGTGTACATTATCACAGGTAGGAACTGGTTATTGCTTTTAATCTGTAGGTATTACAAGAACAATTATGCTCATATTATTAATAGTGTGATTTATTTATGCATAGGAAACTTGAAGTCGATTGTCTTGAAAGTTTGCCTTGCAGCTGCATCATGTGCTTTTTTATGCGATTAATAAAAGATTGTTATGTGCTTTATCGTCCAATATGTGTGTATGTTATACATATTGCCATTTTCAAACGGATATTGGCTAGAAATGTAAAAAAAAGGCATGACGATGGTACTCCTCTAAAATAAAGTAAAAAAATATCATGTATAACAACAATGCACGTTTTTATCGGTGTTGTATGTATGTACGTACTTCATTTCCTATTTAATTAGTACTATTGATTCATGGAGTGGTTGTTTGTGGCTGCAGTGCAGTGCAATACTGTCTCTTGTTATAACGTTTCCTTGACTTTCTATAGTTTGCAATAGCGCAAATGCCTATTTTAATAATAATAAAAATATACACAAAATAAGACAATTTTATTTGCTAGAATGTGGGGATTAAGAACATGTTATAATGAGCAATATCACTAATTAGCGGCATCAGTTGAGTTTAAACAATGTAGGAAACGCCGCTAATAACAGTTGATGGTCTAAAGCGCAGAAAAAAATCATGTAATACAATTTGTTAATAATAATGCACACTTCTCTATTGTATTATGCAACACAATTAATTTGTACTCTGTGTCTATACAAGTTTAACACCTTAACTACAATTGAGTAATTGTTATTATTATGTTCAATAGAATACTGCTCATTTTCTGCTCGATTCGATCAACTGAATCAGTTTCACTGATTTTGAATTCTGTTAAATATGTAGGTAGGTGGTTAAATGGGTAGGTGTGCGGTAAGTACGTACCTACGTGAATCGGATTTGATGAAAACTTTAAATAGGAAGCGAAGAAAAATAAAATCTTTGCTGATTTATTTGGCAGAACAATGCAAAAGAAAGATGTAACAATGAGTCAATCAAAGTCATCAAGTTCGTTAAATGATTTGTCATAGTTGTACAGCATTCTTACAGAATTTTTTATTTGTTTGTTTGTTTTATACAGTTGCATTTATCACCGTGTGTGATAATGATAATGATGGTTCCACTCTTCTCCCTAGTTCACTTTTCCACTAATCATCGTCCTCGTCACTAAAATTTACAATTGCATTCTTCTCTTCCTTAACAAGACACATTTTTGTAGCAAAAAATTACTTTTTAACGTTTTGAAAAGACCAATCCAAGCTGTCACATATCTTATCCTGCAATCAAGTGGACACAGATGTAACGCAGAGAGAGAGAGAGAGAGAGGACTGATGATGATGAGCAGAACATGTTATTATGCATATTTATGTAGTTAACAACAACATTCAAAATATACACGCTTGATAATAACATATCGTTTGCTAAAATTGTATGAATGGTTAATAATCGTCTTGTGAGGCGAATGCGTTAATGATAACCCTTTGTGGTCTGCTGCTATTACTGCAAAAATGCGCGAAGTTCATCATCATCACCATATTATATATACTCTCTGATCTGATGACGATTTTTTTTTCCATTCATTCTCCTAATTTTTTCGAGGTGCTGGCACATATCGGAAGAAAAACATAAACACTTCAGCCTCTTCTAACGAGTATTTTTCCTTTACCAATTTTTTTTATTGTACAACTTTATTCAAAAAGACAATTTACAAAAGAAGGAGTACATGTTACAAAGCATTATATACTACTACTGCCTACATGTACATAATGCGATATTATTATTTTTTAAAGAAAAGGAGTTTATGCGGTTGCCTGTGGACTTTGTTGGCCTTCTCAATAAATAACAAGTTAAAATACATTTATTATGAAGGATTTCCCCATGTTAGATCATCTCATCAAGATTTGCCGGTACTGCCGCCACCATGCCTTACCTCCGCTGCTGCTGCCGTTGTCGTATATAAATTATAATATACTTACCTAATTTGGTTGGACTTTCGTGATGATGATGAAGAAGAAAAGAGGAAAACGAACAAGGGGGTAGACTGCACATACGTACAGTATTTTTATAGGATTAAATATTAAATATTGCCAATTTAAGAACTCCTTCATTGACTTGACACTTTTTATCGTGCAATTAAAGAATCATCTGATCCGTATTATTAGCAATATCATAAAATTGTGGAAATTCAATACATCTGCTATTATTTTATTAGTTTGTATGTATATTATTTTATTTACTCTCTCTGCCTGATTGCCAGTTGAGAAAATGACAATTGAACGTCACTACATTTCTAATTATTAAGAAGACTTATATATATGCTAATTAAATTGGTTAAGTATTGACGGATTTCTTGTTGGGATGAGGACGACGCCATCAAAATACTTTTTATGTGATGATGAGTCCATGACGGATTTCAGGACATTCATTTTTCTTGATTTGAAGGGTTGTCTCTCTGTCCCAAATAATATTCATATTCATGGTTATAAATTTCAATAACTATAAAAATGTGACCCGGTGTCATTCATCCGTATCACCCCTTTTTTGAGATTACTCCGTATCACTCCATTATGTTCAACTTTCACCCAAATAAGCCATCTCGTTACTTTTCAACTTCACTTTATAGGAAAAACAAGATGCACGAGTACTTTGAAATCGTCAATTATGCCACACTTGCGGGCTCTCAAAGTATACACCGGTAATAATAGAATGATTAAACACTCCATGATTACTCGGTTGAATAGCTACCAATTCAGTAAAATATTATCAGGTTTTTAAGTACTTTTTAAAACTAAAATAATTAAATACTGTCTAATTAAAAAATACGTCTTCCCCACCTTCGTCACCATACAACCACAAATCTGTCTATTTTTCAGATTCAAGGCTACCCCACAAAAAAAACTCGATGCCTTCACCATTGTCATTTAGTGAACGACTTAACTGCCTCAAATTGATACATTAAACTTTGGTGCATGCTCCTCTTGTCTTCACTCTTGTTTCAGAACTATAATTGAAGAAACTCGTGAGGCTCATTCATGACTATTTCATTTGCGAATGTGAGCAAGGCGGTACATCGTTTGTTGCGTTGAATGTTCCAACAAAAACAACACCTCACGCTCCCCATCCACAGTAATTTGAATACATTGTTATCGCTTGTAAAATGGCAAGAGCAACACCTGCTGCTTGTTGTTGTTGTTGTTGTTGTTTCACTTTACCGTCTTCTTCCTTCTCTCTCTCTCTATTCTGCCGATCATATCATGTCGTTGTTGTGTGACCTTTTCACTTTCTCAAACTCTCTTGTATCGTGTTATTATATCATTAAAAGAAATTTTTGAGGGAGTGTCGCTGAAAATGATAAAAAAAATTATTACATGGGTCATACGAGCCCCAAAAAAAACTTTTTTTTTATTGTCATGCCCTTTTATTCTACACCCGTGTGATTTGTCTCTGAACTTTCCAACGTTTGTGCTTTAAATTATTATTATTATACGACCCTATACGTTTCGCGTAGTAATTGTAGTAACAATTAAAAGCTAAAAGGTTGTAATATATTGTTTACGAATTTGCGGAAAAATGAAATGCATGAGGGGAGATTATAGAGAACGTGCATGGAAAAAAACAATAATTATCTACCTACCTATATATTCAAAGCATGAAGTTTACCTGAGGACATGTTTTTGGGTTTAAGGTGAGATAACAAGACGGTTCAATGTTACAGCAGCACCTTCTTCCTCTGAAAAAAAGTGTGTAATTAGTGTGTGTGTAAACGCAAGAAACATTAAACTTTCAGTTGATATATTTTTGATGGATATTTTTGCCTTTGGTCGATGATTTTTCTTTTGTATTTGCTATTCCAGGGTCAGAATACAACGATAACTGCCGCATGCCGCGGACGAAAATTAATAAGCTCGTGTGCGTTATGATGACGATGATCAGATTTACATGGATATTTTTCTTACAGGTTTGAAGGTCAGCAGAAAATGTAGACAGAAACATGGATATTATTAACCTATCAGCTAAAATGTCTAAAAGGGAATAATGGTTTAATAATGACGCTTTCCATTTTTACATCCAACGATTGACCATTGAAATCGAAAGTGGTCAGCGAGACAGAGACGTCTTAGTAAAAATCAAGTTAAAGCGTGATGCTTGTACATACATCCTTTTAGGTGGAGATTCGCCTAACTATATCCTAATACCTATTCCTAACCAAATTTGAGTGAAGAAGAAGCGTCGTCGTCGTAGTCGTCATGATCCATCCATCAGACTATCCTTCTTGAGAGAAACGATGGTCGTTCGTCATCGTGCATTTTTGAGTCCCGAAATAAGTATCCTAAGGAATAATGATGCTTACAATTTAATGACTCACTATAATATACCAAACACAACACATTGTAGTTACATTTTGATATAGTATCATCATCGCCAAGGGCACTTAAGTAGATAACACATACATACATACACCCTCTTGACGAGATTTTTCATTCTGTACACACAAACACGTTATGTGCTAAATTAAGACAAGAAAGAATTCTGCTGTTGTAGAATAAAAATTATTATTGGTAATGAAAAATGTCATGAAAAAAGGAGAGCTCTGCCAATTTGTGTTGGCTGGCTGACTGCTTAAGACACATGAAAATGGGACTGTTTATTGCATTTTGAAAAGTCACTGTGTCAATAAAGTACTCCGTAAAGGGGATGAACATTGACATCCATAGAGATCATCACAATGCGCATGTTTGCATGTGGTATCTTGTTGTAAGACACGGAGGAGCTTCTTGTCAGAGCTGAACTGAGTGAGTGAGGAGCGTCTATCGAAATACAATATTATTGTTCTTCTCTGATAGCATGTATGTATACGAAATGTAATCCAAAGTATCTTGTTACTTTATGCACAAATATGATATTTATTCTGCTCATAAATCTTTCTGCTTGCGTTGATTAATGTCGTCACAAGTGACGTTCTATTGTTGTTGTCACGTTGGAAAATATGTCGTTTTAAAGCTTGTGCAGAGAATAATGCCAACTAAAGACATATAATTTAAAAATCCGTCATTAGATTTTCACTCTCAGAAATTTGATGGTATAATTCATAACATGATTGGCTGTTTCCACACACACACAGTCTCAGTATTTAGACAGGGTATAATAATAAAAATAATAATGGAAAGTGGACTTCCAAGTGTGGTTATTTATACGAGTACAGGAGCACTTAAGAAAATTTAGCACTTCAGCAAACAATTTCTTATAACAACTTGCAAAGTACCCTTATATGCGTGTATGTGTGTGTGTGCAATGCAATAAAAAAATACAAATTCGTCGTATAACGCACTATATGATTACTACAACAACAGTATATTATTATTATATTAGCTTGTGTCAGTGAGAGAAATGAACACACAGCTTTTTCCAAAGAAACGTATAATGAGCATTCTTCTTGATCTTGCCTATCAACAGAATTGTAATACTTGTTTTATTCATTCATCATACAGTGTAATTGTATAATTGCTTTTGCGTTTATTCACCATCAACCACCACCAGAGAGACATCACAAACAACTTAAGGAACCACTTGCCATTTACAGAGTTTTTATTATATGCTGTCATGCTAATATATTTTCACCTCCTACACTTGCCTGTTCTCCTCAATATCCTATATCCCTACTGCCCACAGCGAAGTCTTCCAAGAAAATCCGTATCTAGTCAATATATTATAATGACTACAACAGCCACTACTAAACTACACGATTACTCTATGATATACTGATGACGACGACGACGACGATGATGATGATGGTGAGGTTTGAATTATTATGTGAACATTGGTATGCTAATTCATTCTTGACAGCGCAACAACCCATGACGGCTATTTTTAGAATTTTTGCGATTTCATTTTTTATCCCAATGCAAGAGAATGGCCCAAAATGATTATTATGGTAATTGTAGAAGGAGCTGTCATTGAGGACCTTCACCATGAAAAGAAGAGCTTAAAGGAACACTACCATTAAAAAAGATGGATCCTTTCTTTTTAAAGAGAAGCTACTACTTCTACTACTACTGAACGACGTGCCTGCTGCTGCACACTTGCACATATCCCAGCGTAGTTTTTTCACTAAATCATTGTACATACATACATATCTACTGAATTGTTGTATATGGTGTCATCTTTCACTTAATTAATAGATTATAAACACTAGCATTATTATATGTTTTTTTTCAAAAATCATTTATTACTCTTCACCGTAGGCAGTAAAAACACAATATATTCATCCGATCAATGTAGAAAAAAGAGAATTCAGAGAATAGTGTGCCACTGTAATAATATTATCAGCTTATTTTGTAGCCTACAAACGCTACTGCCAATTTCGAAGAAAAATTTTCTTAAAAGTAATTTGTTCGCGTGTATTTATTTATACGTTGTCTGCCCTTAAGGAAATGTTCGTGTACTTGGATACTGCTTTTCACCTAGCCATTAGCACAAAAATAGCCAATTTACTTGAAGTGACATTGATTTTTTCATCATCATCATCAATAGAATAATGAGCTGTGTCATTCTCACCGTTGCGTTGTTGTCGACATGAGCTATAAATAAATGCAAGTCGCATCATCATCATTATTATTATTACCATGCAGGTATGTGCATGCATTGAGATGTTTGAAAAACATAATGTAGTACTATGTGTGACGATGATGATAGTGATACAGGTATTTACGAGTTTCTAAAATGTGCTATCACCACACAACAATTAGATAAATCGGTGGTATTACTTACAATTAGTTAAATGCACACTGTACTTAATGAGCATAATTTTGCAACTCTACTAAGCACTTTTTCCCATCTCATATCATCAGCATCACTATTACATTAAGATTTTTCCAAACTGGTCAAACGTCAAAGAGGATGTGCAATGATTTGTTTGAACAGAAAATAGGCTGCAACAACATAATAAAGTTTACGGTCTTGTACATAATAGGTACATATATGCATGTATGTAGCTAAATAAATGATTTCTGAACATTTCTATTGCAAAGTTATAAACGCAAAGCAAAAGTTTTAATTTTTTCAGTTTTTTTTGTACATTTTTTTTCATTATTAATCACAAATTTCTAGATTGCGTACACAAGAATTATTTTGTAAACTTATTTTTTTTTCAAAGATTGCCTAATGGAAAACCAGACGTGTCCTTTTTGTCACACACATTCATATTATAATACTACTACTTATTGTTAGTGTGCGAAATCATTTTTGTGGTCTAATGTCCGTTGGCATTTTGAAGAAAATATAAGTTTTGTGACTTAGCTAGCAGGAACAAGAAGAATTGTCCTCCTCCTCCTTCCCCTCTACTTTTACAGTGTAGCAGCGTTTTCTTCTTGGCAGTGTCTTTCTCAATATTATTATCGTGTTTTGGTATACACATGTAAACTGTGTTATCTATCATCTTATCGTAGTGTTAAAGAAACATGCATTTAACTCACAAAACACTGCACTGCGGTAAAAAAAAGAAGTAAGCCATGACAATATGTTATTTCATTCATACGTACCCATGACACGATATAGAGGCATGACATATAGCAGCAATGGAAAAATATGAGCATGACCATACCATAATAATAATAATAATGTGAGCTCTTCTTTAACATGTTGAATGTTGGTTTGTGATGATGGTGGGTGATGATGATGATGATGATTACGAATATTAGAATGATTAATGGAACCTGAAGCGGTTACAATCATGTGGGCACCCAAAGCTATAAGAAACTCATAGCGTACGTGTTTCTTCATCGATGAGTCGCGACTGCAGCTGCTGCTGTCTCTGTCTCTCTATACTCTACTACTAGTGCCGTCAAGTGTAGAGTCCCTGAGAAGAATAAGTAAAGAATTGAGGAATTGTAAAAGGCACACCAAAAAAAAGTTTACTATGACAACTAGTAATTTTTAAAAGCAAGCTTTGGCTTCACCTCACCATAGCATCCACGGCGTAAAGCGGTGACTCTTCTCACTCAATTTATAGTACCCACGTAAATAATAATAATAATCGTAACGATAATAATAATGCTCTTTTTTGTTTCCTCGAAAAGAAGAAAATCTCATCTGAAAAATATGTATGTATACAATATGTACATATGGGGGCCTGAAGGGCATCATTTTTAACGTCTAAATGAATGTTACCCCTCTGCACTTTACCACCACCACCACCACTACTTCCTAAAAGATAAGAATGACTGCTATCATCATTATCGTAATCGTAAATATCATAATCCATGAAAGTTTTACACGCTTTGGCAGTATAATATAATGTATTATATCTTTGTAATACATAGTTTTCTATAGAAAAAAAAACCAAACCTCTGCGGCGTTCATTGTGCCAATGAAAATGTGAAAAAATGTTTACATCGATTTCCGAAAGAATCATGTGTCGAGGGCCGGGCAGTAGCCAAGTCGTCGTCATCATCATGTGTATAAGCTGTTGTTGTAGTTTTCTTCTTCTTATATTATTATTGTCTCTCCTGATGAGTTTTTTTGCAAACATATATACATACGTATGCATACCTAGTTTTTTTGGCAGCGCAGTTCAGGGGCAAAGTAGCAAAAACACGACTTTTATATACACCGTATTTTTCCAATTACAAACCCCAGTTTAAATTTCAAATTTATCACCCCACAAGCCCCGGCTTTTAAAGAAATCCGGTTACTAGTAGAGCTCGGCTTTTTTTCCAAAATTACAAAGTTATTTTCACATATATGCCTCATACAAATAGTATTATCAAATACAATAACAACGTTTTAGTTTGCAAGTAGTAGCAAGGTGACGAGGCGCATAAAAAGAAAGAAAGAAAGAATCAAAATTAACTTTTTTACATGATAGATTAATCCTAGCTGTAGTATATAGCAAGTAGTAGCTCAATTCTTTCATCGCATTTTTTGGCAAAGCGATCGCAATATAAGAAATACAAGTTGTATACACGACGACGGTACATCTGTGCGGAATTGACCGTATGTTTTTTATCGGCCGCTGCCGATGATGAAAAAAAGCAGGCTACAACAGCAAGCAGCAGCATCATCGCATCAGCGTGCGTGGCAGTATAACGCAATATACTGATAATAATAATGGTTGTTGTTACCTGTGTGTTTAAGTTGCAGTTTTCTACTAACTTGGTCTTTAGTCTCGACTTTTGCTGTCAAGAAGAGCACATCATTGCATTGTATTGTTGTGTACGCATTTTTTGGAGATCACACTCGGCACTCTGCTGCTGTAAGTAGTCATGTGTGAGTTCTTCTCGTCTCAACTCAAACGTCCATTTTTCAGCTGTTATGTCCCACTATTCCAATAACATACATTTGAAAAACTTTACGCTAAAACATTGCTGCAAACTGCTCAGTTTTATCAGAATCTTTCTTCATATCATATCTTCATCATCATTCATGTCTGTATGTGTATTATAACAGTGTGGATTTCTGCGTGAACTACCATTTATTTTCTGTTTGCTGTTGCTGCTGCTGCATCTATCTAGCCGTTGTTCAACTTGCTGCTGCTGCAACAGCAGAAGAAGAAGGAGAGAAGAGTAACCTGAGCACGACTTTATTTTCGCTGTTGGCTGTTGCTCCTGGCCTAACAACTTTTTTTATATTCACTTGTTTCTGGTTGGACATGTGGCTTTAAACATGAATGCATGACTTTTCAATTTTTGGTTTATGACTAAAATTATTATTGTTGTATTTTCTTCTTCATTTTTAGCCATGCTTGTAAAGAAAAATAAATATCTGTAAACGTGCAAATTTATTTCTCATGTCAATTTTCCTCTTCTCGTTTGCTCGTTGAGTGTGAGTTTGTGGAGGAGCTAATGACTTGAGGGAAGATTACTACTGACGACAACTTAGTTTTTAATATTTTTATTGTTGCACACACACACGGACCGCAAAATATATAAACAGACATGCTTATCACAACAATGTAACTTTCACATATAAACAAACTAAATTTAGTCATTTCTCCTGGAAGTAAAAGGGCAGTTTAGTTTTATTCCTAAAATACGCAGGTGCAGTGCCTTGCTCATTTTAAGTAGGGTAATGTATTCAACAGGAAATTGTAATTCGATAGAAAATGTGTAAAATGCGTAAAAGCTTATTAACAAAAGTAGCATGCCTATTTTACTACTGGCCGTGTTCACAGTTGTAAAAGGAGAAGTAAAAGTATTTTTTCTTGCGTCAAGCGTTTTGCAAAACTTAATTGAAATTTCCGTTTGATGGAAGGCGGATTAATTGTAATATTTAGTTGTTGTAGCGGTGCTAAACCGGTTTTCTTACGAATGAAATGTGAGTACTCTACATTATTATACGCATTGCACATATTTAGCACTGTATATATATACTTTCCTTTTTTTGCTGTTCCATCTGTTGCTGTTACCACTTATCTTCCTCTTTTTATCCTCCTCACTGGATAGTTAATAAAAATAGAAAGTTTTTTGTCAGATATCTGTGAACATGTTGTGTGTGTGTTGTTATCATCAGTATGTGATATGTCTACTACAACTGGGCTACACGCACATTACATGAAATTCGTTGACTAGTTGCACACGTGTGTGTGTGTATTTTGCTTGTTGTGTGTGTGCATCTTTCAACAACTGACCGACCGGAATGCACACTATTTAATAACATGAATGAACTGTAAGAGATACGCGCAGGCAGGGAGGAGGAGGAGAGGGAGAGCAATCGACTCGTTTTTCCATCTCCCTAGGACAACAATGGGAGAAAGTTGATATTTTGGCGTTTACATAAAGCGTATAGACAAACCCTAGCAACGATGTGCTAATGGGCTATCGACCTGAAATCGAAAAGATGATCGTCCATTTCTCATTATCATCTTTGATACATCGTAATCAGAAAGGAAAAACTTTTTTTTACTCGTCTCCCTGCCTCATCATCATCATCATCACCATGTCTTCTTCTTCGTCATTTTCATCATCAGCAGCAGCATCAGCATCAACGCAATGGCATTCACTCACTCTCTCATTTAAAAAACCCTTTGGGTTACTTTTAGAAATTGAACAATGCTAAAATTGCTCGTATTTGCATTAATGCGTGTATGATGATAAAGTGTCTATCATTTCTTTCTGCTCCTGCTACCAGTATATTTAAATATTATATGGCATTATTGCTACATATGCAAGTCGTATTACTGCTGCAGCAATTTAATCTCTACAAGATGATAATACCACCTGCTCCTTCAAATAGTCGTCGCTGTTGTTGTAGTGAGTTACAAGAAGAAATTGCAAGTTGATCACGAACTTTAATACCGTGTGCTCTGTTTTAAAATTTTAACGAATCTTTCAATCAACTTGTAGCAGTAACAGCAACAACAACAGCAGACATAACAAGCGACCATTTCACAGGATTCTCTTCTTCATTTAGAATTCATGATAATTTCTATCATTATTTCATGATTATATACACTTGTGTGTAGAGCGATTTTTTTCTGTGTCAAAACTGATTGACATAGATTCAAATAAAATGGCATTTAAATTTTCAATTTCCTTTACCTGTTTTTTTGTTTCTCTTCAAGTTAAGATGTATCGCAATATTTGATCCTTGTTTAACTTTTTTTAAATATGTATGACTTATAACGATAGAGAATGAGTGAGATGAGATCCTTTTTGACATTTATAACTGTACCACCAACTCAATACAATAAAATAATTCTTTTATGTATCGTGATGCAAATATCGCAAAAAATAATCTTTCATGTAACATTATACATTTTGTATTGAATCGTACTGCTTATTATTATTATTACTTCGCTGAATCTATAGAATTGAGACAACACGCTTGTTTTCATCTTTGTTATTATTGTTGTTGTGTTTTTTAGACAAAAACTATCATCACTTGAGTGTTGCCTACTTAACATGTATATTTTAGTATCATCAAAATAACAATAGATTTCTTAAAATCCCTACTTGAGATAAAGAACACTGACTACTTTCAACATTGCCTATGTAGTTGGGTACGTATCATATCGCTTTAAAATCACCAATCTCAAAATTCAAATCTACCGTGAAATATCGTAAAAATCAATGAATACGTAATTAAATACATCCACAAACATTTGACAACCTTTACATTTTTTACCACTTGCACAAAGCTCATTATTATCACAAGTGAAAACAGTGTACATTTAGGTACATACATAGGTATGTATATATGTATATAAATAAAAAAATTGGTTAGATCGGTAGTTGTTGCTGTAGTTACTTTGCGTGTTCAACTTCAGTAAACGCTTTACTTGAAAAAAATTTATAGTCAATTTTCTTGTTCAAACGGTGAAGGAAGAGTAAACAAGGATTTTCAATTTCTGGTAAGTGCGCAACTTCTTTACAACATTTCAAACGACCACTTCATTTGTCGGTTCAGAGAAACAAGCCAAAAAAAGCCAATAATGCAACATAACAAAATACTAAATGCATATTATTATGCATGATGCTGACAACTTTAAATTGAAGCATACACGTTACAAACGTAGACAAACAAGAAGAAGGAAAATGAATGGTCATATTCATAGCCATATCGTCAACTTAAAAGTGCAAACATGCCTTTTCCCTCTAGTTTGTTGTTGGCTTTGCATATAGCTAGAGAGGAAGACGCAGAGTGAGCGAGGAGTAAGAAACCCTTCCCCTTGAGGGTATGGAAGTTCATTTACTTGGGAGGTTATAATAAAAATAATAATAATAATATACACAATAGCAAACATTCGATTCGCACAGTGCTCATCTCAACAGACTTTTTTTTAAAAAATGATGGTGATGATGATGATGATGATGATGATGATCTTGATGAAAGTTTCTCTTTCTGTCTGAGAAAAGTCAACAATAGTGAACCTGTTTTCTGTTTTTATTGATCATGTAATAATAACAGCAACAACAATAATAATAATACATCACGATTAGATAGATATAAAGTAATACGTATATATATATAAATATATGTATATACATATATACTTATGGCTGCTTTGTTTCTTTGCAGAAAAGACAAAAAGGCACATTCAAGCATATAAATGGTGACGAAAACATGTGCGGTAGAACGACGTCAGCAGCATGCTGTGACGACGAGACTGTTGTTGCATGCAGCAGTATGTACTTATTGCTTCTCTATTATTACTCGGGCTATTATTGCTTTTATTATTTTTATTTTTTATTAATAGCTTATAAATTCATTTTCAATGCAAATTAAATGCGTTTTTGTTTCCAACGCTGCATTTGAGTTTTGAATTATTTTTGATGCGCATAGAATTAGAAGCAAACAAAAAATTTTTTTTTGAGTTGCTACATGAACCGATAATGAGTCTAAATGGGAATACCTATAGATCAGTCTAATAATAATAATATAAATAAAAGCAAAAAGAAAATATCAAAATAACGCATTCATCTGTCCATCTACCTGTAATCTAAAAAAAGCAGTCATACATTTTGTCACAGTCAAGTCAATAACAATTTATTGGAAGAGCAAAATGGATTTTACGCTGGTTATATTAAAATACCTTGTAGTACTTTTTTAAGTAGATCTCATCTTGTTGTTCATATATACGTAACTTTACTAAAAACTTAAAGGCAGGGCATACATTATTTGTGATAACTTGTATTTTTTTATTGCAATTCATGCACGCTTTTCCCTTTCTTCACGAGAGTATGTGGCAATACGACAATCATACTGATTACAATAATCACGGTAATCGAATAAAAATGTTATAAATATTTATCTGTGCTAGCCAGCAGTAAGTACATGACAAAATAGCAGATACATTTACATACTATATTATATATTATAAATAAGTATGCGTATGCACTACTGATAATAACGCACAACGTGTCTGCCAGGGGTACTTTCTTGCACTTTACTAGAACAACTTGTCTGTCTGACTGATCTGCTGTGTGTAAGTGAGTGTGTGTGTGTATATATGCCTGAGTTTGAGCAGATTTGCTTGAACATGACAAGAGGTAAAAAAGGAAAAGGAAGAATGTAGATGGTAATTAGTAGCCATTTGCTATCATTTTCCATCCAAATGTGTTTTTCCTGTGACCACAACGTTGACGTAGACAGGGAATGACTATGCAGAGACGCTATTATTATTAGATTTATGACATGAAATGAGCTTTTAAATTGCTGCTAACTTTCCTTGTGCAATTCTAAACTGCCTCCACGATTTTATTTATGTATTTAGTGGGATGAGTGGTGCATTTATGTTGCACATATACTTGGTTATATACTTAGTATTCAGTTGAGTATTATCGTTACAATTACACTCGGCATAGAAGTATGACAGACATGTCATCATGCGAAAAACAATCAAACAATTCTCGAACAATAGAACACAGTGCTGTTTGCTGCTGTTGCTGCTATGGAGCTAATAATTGATCAGATGAGATGACAAGAATGAAATAAAAGTTTCCTTGTGTGGTATAAACTGACGATGAAGACTGTATAGGTATATAAATAAATGCAGAGCAAGCAGGCCATTACTGCTGTTACACTTTAAATCCATTTAAATAGATTGTTTTTATCAGTCGAAAATAGATTTTTAAAATGTAAAAGTGCTTAACATACAAAAATACTAACAATCTTCCGTAAACTGTCCCTATTCGGAAATCACCATTTCATAAAATTAGTTCATCTTTCGCCGACAACAACAAAACGAACTATCTATTAAATACATGCATGCATCATCATAAGTTACATTCTTTGAACAATGTATAAATATGTACTCTGCACGATGAAAATACTGCTGCAGAATAATATGCAGAAAAACGGCTCTTCTGGTATTTTATATTGTGCATATTCTCCGCAAAAACTTTTGTCGGCAAATCCCTCACATTTCAAAGCTAGTATTTGGCGTCTGTAATTTAAAGTCAATCACAACAAATATCTATGCACATTGTAGGTAGCAGCACCAATGCTAATACAAAAACAAAAGAAGAAAAATTGAAATTTTGACAGGAATTGGTAGTCTCCCATTATTATTACCAGAGAATCGGCAACAAGACAAGTACTATTCTCAAAATATTCTAACTTGGCATAATATTAAGAATACCGGCGGAAATACTTTTTCATACATGTGGTTTGCCCAGATTAAATTTAGAACATTAATCCTCCGTTGTTTTGTCTCTATTTTTTTCTACAATATGTACCTATTTCTATTTGCTTAGGAATTTGATAAGGTGAATTAAAAGATTATTTGTAGAACTAATCAAATCATAAACATTGAGAATTGAAAATTGTTTCACCGACGTAGACAAATTTATGATCACTTTTTTTATGCATTTTTACAGCAGTGCCTACTACACACACACACACAACCACCACTTTCATCTCATGTGATGTGTGATGCATTTTTACTGCATATGTAGTAGTTGTATATTTATATATGTATACTTACAAAAGACGACCACTGCCTGTGTAGTGGACCAAAGATATGCATGATATGTGGTTCGTTGTACTGTTTATATCACTTTGCCATCTGACAGTCGAATATTATTATGGCTTTGGGGGTTTTCACAAAGATTTTTCACCACCACTCTAGCAATCTTTTTGCTGATGACAGGCTGAAAATTGCGTGTATTTTTAGTGCTACACGTTACCATTTTACTTTTTGTGATATGCTATCAGATGAAATGGAAAGTTCAATAATTTTTACTTCAAACACATTTTACTGCACTCTGATAACAAGAGCATATTATTGAAGTTTCGATTGCACTTACTTTCAACTAGCCGCATATGTATGCATGACCTATGCAAATGTGCATGTCGAATAAAATCGAAGCAATATGAAATGTCAAATGTCTAAAAAAATATATATATACTCACCTCATTACATACCTGCCTGCCATGGCTTTTTCTCTTTGCTTTACATTATCCCATTGTATACTAACTACCACTGCTATTAGGTACTTTGAATTTCCCTACTTACGTAAGACAACTAACTGCTGCAAGCCATTTTATACAATAATAATATGTAGCAAGGATTTTGTCACAAGTTTGTACAGAGACTATTTAGCAAAGGAAATTCTTCTTTTTTTTAAATAAAAATAAAAATGCGTTTTCTCTTTCACTGATAAAATATTTTAAAAGCTCTCTCCAATCCACAACAATTCGACATGGCTCTAAAATACTCCGAAATTCATGGTATCAATTTTTTCCATCGTTTAGATCCAATCTCCTTTATTTATTTTTACCGGCTGTCTGTTGGTTTACATAAGTACACAGATTTTTAGTGAAATGAGAAAGGGGTGTGTGAGATTGGGATAGGTTTTAAAAGCGTGCATACATACATACATGCCTACATGCATATCTCTTTATCTCTACACGCATGACGGGTGATTTGACATAGTTTGAGTATAAAAAATACACAAAAAATATTGTTTTTATTATTCCATGAGAGAATTTTATTTTTTTGTGTGGTTTAATGCGACAAAATTATTTGCTTGTATTATTCTCTGAAATGACGTGTGTTTCATTATATACTTTGTTGTGATGCTGGCTGATTATGTGTATATACCTTTGTTATTCTGATGATGATGATGGTGGTGGTGGTGACGGTAACGGTGTTTGCGGTAGCATGTTCTTTCATTTTTTTTCTTCTTGTTTCTTTTTCTGAACGTTCCTTGCCACCTTGTGTGCATCTTTCTATATTATAATCAATGTTGTTGTCGTGATTTGCTTATCTTTGCAGTGGCATGCATGCAGTAAAAAAACACGGTTGCGTTGCGTTGTTGTTGTTTTTTCTAAACTAATCACCATAAATGATTATGTAGTGTTATGTATGCAAATCTTATGCGAACTGCATGGTCGAAGCATGTCTGAAGCACTTCCGGACCCACTCTACCTTCCTTTTTTACTCCTACCCATCATCCAACACAAATTGTTATAAAAAAGGAAGTTTCAGAGTATGATAATAATGTATGCATGCATATCCGTCCCTTAAACTACTAAAATACATGCCATGATGTTTGCCTTGCTGTTTTTTCATGTTTCAAAAGTTTCCTGAAATTTTCAAGTAATCAGTGTCTTGCCAAACATGTGGAAAATTATGAATTTCCAAAGTTTTACATGTTTTCAGATAATGTCTACTGATGATGACAAAGCTTACATGAATGCAACAAAAGAAGCAGTTTATAAATATGTCGTTGTCAACTGTCGTACCACCACCGTCGTCCCCATTCATCCATCGTCTGCCAGAAAATTGGAATTTTTCAGTACTACATTGATCACTACATAAAAAAGTCACCAACCAACAGTAACAACAATTCAGAGCACCCTTTGTACGTACTGCACTTTGCATGGATCGTTTCTGTACTATCGATTAATATTTGAATTTTAATGTACGTAATTTTCCCCCCTTTTTCCTCTCACTATTTAGAATGAATAAAACGTTTTTTGCTCATTTTGAACAAGTCTTTTTTTCATTACGACTTGCCGTTTGTTTGGTAAATTGCGTTGTAAGTGTACTATGCATTTCCGCTCCTGCTTACCTACAAAAAGGGAAAAGCCTTGTAGAATGAATGAATGAATGAATAAGCGGAGTCAGAGTTGATAACCTGTTATATTTTGGATAAGAAGCACAATTATGATAAAACTTGTTGAAAATTAAGTGTATGTATTTATTTCATTGTGATTAGGATTGTATATGTGGAAGGAGCTGGTGTGTTGACGATGATAGAAATCATAATTACATCTTTCCTTTGTACTAATGTGATGATTATTATACCATGGGATGATGATACGGCTGCATTGTCATTTTATATGATTTGTGAGTCTCTAAACTTTGCTCGAGAAACAAGCATTCATAATGCATTTTCACACTGATAGACAAATAAATAAAAATGAGATGAGTGGCAACAAATGGACTTTTTTGTATGCTGCACATTTTAATTTATCATTAAAAATGCTACTTATTATTGTGATGACGACTATTGGTGCTGCTGCTGCTGTTTGCCTGGGCGTGTGTGTATATCAGTGTAAAGTGAGCGAGTGACGAAGATGCAATGAAATTGTCAAAATCTTCTCTTGTTACTTACTACTGATGCAGTTGAATAAAATCCACTACGTAGAAAATTGTTATTTTTTTAAATAAAAAAAGTAAGTACCACTTACTTTGTCATTATTATTACATACTTTTAAAGTGAGAGAGCTGATATTATTATTATGTAGATTTCCTGATTCCCTTTTGCAAATTTGCCAACAAAAACAAAATATTACCCTTATCACTGCTGCCATCGTCGTCGTCGTCGTTGTCGTCCGTTACTGTCTTCATTATCTTGATATTATTATTGCTACAATAAAGACAGTTTTCAGGATTCTATTCTGCAGCAATATTTCACAGAGATATGCAATGTGACTGGTTTGGTTTCTCTTTCTGAAAATGTAGCCATGCTGCTGCTGTTGCTGCGGACGATACTCGTGCTACAACTCTGGTGGCGTTGGTGCTGTTAACTGATTTGCTCGTCATTTGGAGGAGTTGTTTCTCCTGTTTTGTTATATCTTCCTTATCTCTTTGACGCTGCTCAATGATTTCATTCTACTACTGCCACTATTACTAGCTTCTGCGCTAAACGTGTAATTTATAATTTATACGGTGCAATTTTCTATTAAATTGCACCTATTTATAAAACGGCAAAAGAAGCATAATAATTTTTTATTTTTTTGAAGAAAAAAAATTTGATTGCAAAAATGCATTGAATATGAAAATAGTCAATATTTCTACCGGTCGGTACTGCTGCTGCACGTTCTTACTTTTAAATATCTCTAATTTGCAGTTTTCATAACAAGCAAAAATACTCACTCTTTTAATTGATATCATGACAATAAAGAGTTAAGTAATAATAAAATATTAATAAATAAATAGCAAAAACTATCTACAAAAATATGTACTTAAATTCTCTGAGGACGATAATGATGACGATGATCAACAAATACCTAATAATACGTCTTGTTTTTGTTGTTGTTGCTCCATTGTTGCCATTTGTTGATTATTACTGATGCATGCATCCATGTCTATATTCTCAATTGCTAATTATATTTATTATTGCGTTTTGTGCATTCAAACGACCAATTATGCTCCTCACTCACAATCTCAAAAAATACGATAATGATAAAGTGATGGGAAAATAAAGGTAAGTGAGCGGGCAAGAGTGTTTCTTTGAAAACCAAGAAGTACTCTTTACATTGCTTTTTGTTGTTTGTTGCTGCTGCAAGTGATGATATGATGGTGTACCTCTCTGAATAATAGTCAATACTCGCTCGTTACTGAAGCTGCTCAGTTTTCAAACTGTACGCATGCGTTTTAGAAGGAGCATGATGCTGATGACTAGAATAACAAAATAATAATAATAATAATAACATTAATAACAACGATGATTGTACATGCAGTGTTGGCTGGCTCACTGGTGGCATTATTGCTGTCTCGACTCTCTGAAGTAAGCCGGCTTGATGGCATTCTTGAGAAAATGAGAGAGGAAGGAAGGACGGAAGTTTATAGCGAGTCGAGAAAAGAGAATGAATGAGTGGGGATGTGTGTGTGTGTGTGTGGATGGACTAAAAGGATGAATGAATGAACGGCAGGCAAGTAAACGTGCAAGTAATAAAATTAAAGTAATACGCAACAAACTTGACCAATAAGTGCATTCCCAACAAGTGTCTACCTACCTGTTGTTGTTGTATTATGCATGTGCACGCACGTGATGGAAAAAGGCGATGGTGGATGATGGGGGCAATATAGAGAGCTATGTGTATCAAAAAATAGTAATGATGACTATAACAACAAGTGTTTTTTTTTTCTTTTTAAACTTTTCAACCGGTAGTAAGGTATCATCATCGTCATCATCATTATCATCGCTTGTTACGTGCAGCCAGACGCACAAGAAAGACACACAGAAAGAGAGAGAGAGAGAAGAAACACGCTGAGAGTAAAGTGTCCACTCCTCTAATCTCCCTGATCGATCTCTATTTTCTTATTATGACTATTTATTATTTATTTATTCATCCATTCATTCGCCATTTAAAATATCACTTTTCTTCCATTTACACTCTCTTGTACAGCAGACACACACACACACTCACACACACATACATACACACAGACAGGAACAAAGTGAGAATGAACGACAAGGAAAGAAAAGATGTTCAAAAAGGGAGGAAGAATACATTATTTTTTTTTGAAAATCAAATCCAACGATGATTATTGTAGTGCAAATATGTACAAATCTGTTTAACTAACTGACTGACTTCTCTACAACGCCACAGCTACTTTTATTTAAAAAAGGCAAAAGAATAAGTACAAGAAACGTAACAATAATGACGATGAAAATGAATAAAGAAGGCATCATCATCATCATCATCAGCAATAAGAAGACGAGTTGCACTCACACAGCAAGTGGTAACCATTTTCAGAGGTCATTGATTGCTTTCTTTATTGTAATAGGTGTACCATAAAGGCTACCACTGAATTTTCATAGATTGTGTATGTGTGTGTCTGTCTATTGCTTTTATTGTACATTGTACATACATTCTTCTTCTTCTTTTTTTCCTAAAGAGAGATCCTTTATTCCTTTTTTCGTTTACACTTATCCAATCTTTATTGTTATGAATGTAGAATTTAAAATACTTATTATACCTCCTCAGCGTTTACGACGACGACTACTACTATCCCGTCAGTCATGTCGTGTGTAAGGTGCGACCCGCATGATTAGGCATGCATGCTTTATTAGTTGCAACCAACTAAAATAATGCACATCAAAGCATTTTATTTAAACGTAATCGTAAAGGCTGGGGCCCTGTCGAAAATGGTCATCATAATAGCACAATACGCAGTAAAAATGTTAACTGCTCTCGGAATTCGATTTCTTCTTCTTTGAATCCTTTTGCGTTGCAGAAACGCTGATTATCACAGAGGTGAATAATAATAATATGCAATGGATGATTGGTCAAAAAAGTTGGTTTGTATGATAATGACAATAATGGTGTGTTAGGGAGGTGGTATTTATAGGTATGGCGGTTATATAGTGAAGATTTTTTTTCAAACAATTGACACTATGCTGATGCTCCTCTTCAATTTTTTCCACAGCAAAGCAAACAGCTATAAACCAGCCATGTTTTATTATTAGCAGCTATGAAAAAAAAACTTTTACAAAACTTTTCTCTTTTAAATTAGCGAACAAGTTAATAACTTCAAACTAACGGACGGACAAAAGGGTGTTTCATTCAAAATGCAAATAGCAGCAGCTATGCATTTAACAACAACATTATATAGGAACCACCTTAAGAAGCATCGATAACTTTTCTGACACTGATGTTGTGAGCGAGCACCCACTGCACATTGTTGTAGTAGTAGTTGTTGTTGTTGTTGAAATGTAATCGATTATCGAAATATGTTGCTGCTGCTGTGAACAACGATGCAATTTCAATGATACGAGTCATCACCATAATCACTTTAAAAGTGCCACCATCACTACAACCAACCAACCAACCCCTGATACAGTGGTTGTACATATGACATAGCAGTGTAATTTCATTTAACAGTAGTGCTTTGCAAAAACTTTACTGCTTGTTAATAATGCTGTATTTCCCGTCTAAATTTATAATCACTGCTTTGCAAGGAGTGCTCGTGACGGTTAATGACAGCGATTCTTATTAAGTATCTCTTTTCTTTTTTTTTCATCCATCATTTTCGTCGTCGTAATAAGAAACGTGGTAGGTAGGTACACCGTGAATTGTGTGAGCTCACAACAGGTAACAACAACAACAACAACAACAGCAAGAAAAAAAAAACATTTATCCATCCCACGTGATGTTTTTTTTCATTTATACTACATGCATTTCATCGTATCAGTAGTAGTAGCAACAGCAGCACTACATACACAATTAAACGTTCGGAAGTCAGTCAGTCAGTCACTAGTGCGTTGTTGTGTATGTCTGTGTGTGTGTGGAAAAAGTTGATTTTTTTGTGATGGAGGTGCCCAGCTCTTTTTTTTATTTAACATTGTTATTCTGCCCTTGTCATCATTATTCATTCCTTTTACTAACTTACTGACACATGTAAGTAAGCAATCGGGAGTGGCATCCTCGTCATTATTGTCAGTGGAGTAGTAGTAGTAGTGGCAAAAAAACTGTTTGTGGGGTATATGCCTGTAATAATAAATGACAATAGTAATAATAATACAGCAAAAAAGTTCTGTGTAAAAAAACTATATGTGCACTTCTTGCATTGATTTCATTGTGGATGCCGTTTTAAACAAAGAAAAAAAATCAGTGTCATCGAACTAATAAGCGTTTCCCTTTTGTTGTAGTAACTTATTCTTCAATGAAAGAGAAGAAAGGCAGCAGCAGTAAACCTTGTCATCGCTCATCTTTAATTACTTACTGCTGCTATTACTATATATTATATATTATGTACTGAAGCAGTGCTCTTTTTTATAACAAGCAATAATAATAATAATATCTCTCCATTTTTTTCTGCTGACGCATAGTAGTTATTGTGTGCACGTAAATCACCAGCAGCACGAAAGAAAGCTCACCGTGTGAAGACTCTTCTCTCAAGTGTGAGAAAAACCACCTTATCGGCAAAATCCTTTCCTCTTCCTCTTCATTTCCCTTTCTGTAGAGAGGATTTTTACAGGAGTATTTTTTTGCAACAACAGACAACAGATACATGCGAAACCGTTTGTGTACAATTTGCTAGAAAACGTGTTACATGTTCAATTTAATTTTTTTTTTTGAAAAAAAAAAATCCAAGGTGACAGACAAGTGACTTGTTTGTTAAAGAACAACGGAACTGATCAGCCTCCTTTTACTCGAGTCGTAGTGTTCTACTTTTTGTTTTGCAAAAGGAAAGCGGGAAACGTATTATGCAAATCAGTAAATACGTAATACGTACTTATGGGTTTGTCTAGAAAAGACAGATGAAGAAGAATGCATGGCATTTTATTACTGCGCCAAATGAAGTTGTGTACAACGACGGCGGTTGTCTGTGAGCCAATTTTAAATTGTTACTAAAAGTATCTTCATTACCATGTCTGATGCAATTGCAAAATAGTTAAGAAGAAGGACCAGTTTTATGACTCATTACTTTGCCACCATTGTATTGTGTCGGGTTATGTCACATGAAAGATACAAAAATAGCTGACACGTTTAACTCTTTTTTTGTGTATGCAGACAAGTGTGTGTATGCGTGTGTGTGGAAATTTTATTTTTTTACAACTTACTTATCGTTATTGATTTTTGTACTTTACCACTATAAAGTGCACAAATAGAAAGTTTTGTTTGCATTATTAATTAATACCTTAGCGTTTAATTAGTCATAAGTGCAGACCTTTTTAGTGTGATTGTTGTGCCACCACCATCACCGCCATTACAAAGCTATTTGACAATTGCAGCTGATCAGAAGATAATAAATATTGCGTGTTCCGAAACAATTTTGAAGGCAGTTAGTTGTTGGAGGGAAAAAAATTGCGTATTGTGCTTTATTAGTACTGCTAAAAGAATTTAAGCATTTTATTAAACAACCAGAGAGAGAGACTAGAGAGGAGAGAGAGAGAGAGAGAGAGAGTACGTAATATTGCAAAGGTGTACGTAGATGGCTTCAACAGCAAAATTATACACAAGAAAAGGAGTGGAAAAATGGAATAATCAGATAAGTAGTTACAAACAACGAAAGCGTGCAAAATAATTAGTCTCGTACCAATTCATTATTGTATTCTGAAAAGAGACCACTAAATACTAACGACACAGCCAGCCTTACTAATAATAATAATAATTATTATTATTATTACGATTTTCTTCATCATTTGCTGAAAAAAAGCGAGCGTTGCTGCTGCTTCCTTTTGACAACAACGTTGTCATTATCATTGCACATGAAGTAGGCAGCAATGTATTAAGTATTATTATTACTATATTTCTCTATTTTTAAATAAAGATATTTCTTTGATGAGGTTGTAAAAACCTACCTAACACAAGAGTCAAGTCCCCAGTCCCCGTGATCATATCTAAACAACTCATCTTTTTCGTTTGTTGCAAGCGAGCACTAAATACTCTTATTATAAACACAAATTGCGCTCCTCTCTCAATCTCTACAATATTTTTGCTGGATTGGAAAGTGAACATTATTATTATTAGTACCATTATTATTACTACTACAACTACGACACACCAGTACTGCTGCCAAAACATTATTACTGTGCATTTTTCCTACTAATTAGGGATTGAACGCAAAGATTTTAGGCAAACAATGTTCCTCATTTATGCTAACATTTAATGTGTCAAAGTGTGTGGTAATCTTTCTTTGAGAATATCCAAGAAGCTTTTCAATGAAGGGAAATCAGAAAAACTGATCTGCACTCTCTAAGCACAACATTATTTATATTTGCTGTGCTGCGGTGTACAGAGCTGTATTTTGTAATAATAACTAACTGCTTCGCTACACTTTTCGAAAAAAAATTTATCTCTGTGAAGTGGTCACAACACAACAAACTAGTGATAATCAACAGATTTGCATCCACACCGTTTGTGAGTGTGACAACAACAGCAGCAACCCGCAGTAATTGCGAAATTATCATTTCCACGCATTTCTAAACATACATACGTTCTCGTCTTAGTGTCGTTAATGGAAGACTAGAAAATGTTTTGAACTTTTATTTTCTGTTTGAACAAACACACTGGTAAATATACAAGTAAATATTTATTAGCCGTTATTACTATTATGAATTTGAATGGAATGGTGGTGGTAGTGGTGATTATAATGAAGTAAATAGTGAGTTTAGCAAGTTTGCTGTGAAATAAATAAGTAACGGACATAAATGTTTATATCAACAGTTTCCATCATCTTCGAGTAATAAGTAAGCAGGTTATTATTATTATTATTCATTTTGTAAAAACTCTCACCTTTCCCATAATAGCGATAACGCTGATGAGCGACAGCTAAAAAGAGAGAAAGAGAGAGAGAGAGAGACTTTTTTCGAGGTTCCTCAAAATGTACACAGGTTACTCATAAATGTGTCAAAAACGATGTCAGGATCTACAGCAGCAGCAGCATCACCGTCATCATTGCACCAAGAAGAAGGGACGAAATTCGGCTTTGTTTAGTCATGAATAAAAAGAGAGATTCTCAAACAGTTTTATCAGTTTCAAAGTTTTAACTATTATTATTATTTATAGATTTCATCTTGCCTATTTCAATACGTAAGGTTGTTTTTGTACTGTTATTACATTGGAATTGAAATATTATTATTATTATCATTACATGTGTTTTCGAAATATATGCATAACGTCGAATGTGAAAATTAACAAACTAAATAAATAATATTTGTGGTTGAGCCATCACACATCGACTCTGACTTTTGATTGCTGACCAGTAGTAGTAGTAGTGACTTCAGTTGAGTTGTTAAAGATCCGTGTTTAAAAATAAGCATGGTTAAAAACAAAAAAAGTCTCGCCGTCATAGTCGTCGTACTTTAAATAAATGGTAATGAGATGCGTGCGCGCTCATCCTTTCTTTTTTATCCTCTTTGTTGTGCTGTTTTATCTCACATTTATCTATTATGAGAACCGAGTAGTATTGACCGATAAGTAGTAATAATAAACGACCGAGTAGTGGTGTGTACTCTCTGCTTGTGACTTGACTTGTGTATGATTGAAAGCATAATGCTCATTCATTTGTATTATTTATTTTGTGCGTGTTGTGAATACTATTATGAATATTGATGAGAAGAAGGTGCTCTCTACTACTGCAGTGATTTACTGCGTAAGCTTATCACTTTCATTTAAAACTGCGGACTTGTCAATTATTCCATGTGGCAGTTTTCAACAGAATACATTAACTTTACAACAGAAAGTTGCAGCTGGTCGAGGAAAAGGACAAGGAATTGCAGTGACAAGCAAAAGTGAATAAGCATTAAAGTAAGTTCATTAAGTTTCATGAATAAAAGCACAATATAATAATATGATAATAGTAATAATAAATTTAAAAAATAGCATTAAAAAAGTAAAAACAGTAGAAGGCAATAGTATTCTGTGTCCGCCTGAACTTCATCCACACTATTAAAAAAATTAAATGTCAATAATAATCATCTCAGCACGGACCGGGCTGAAAATTGTTGCTGGCGGTGTGTTTTATTGTTCTATGTCATATATTTTTGCAGAGCTGCTTTGTTCACTGAATTAATAATAATAATAGCAGCAGCAGCAGCTGGTGCTGCTTGGATTGTTGCTTGAAGGAAGAAAGAAAGCAAAAAGATCCCATTATCGACCGCTGCTAAAGAGACAACCATAACAATCTTGGGAGAGATGCCACTGCCTTTGCCGAGGTAAGACTTTTTTTTAAATATAGAGTGTATATGGCGTATACACAGTATCGCTGTTGTTAAAGGCTCATTAATTTTCGTTTCACTGTGCTGCTGATGATGATATGTTACACGATTTTTTCTCTCTCTCTCCTGCTATTACTTGCTTCTAAATAAATTAAAAGACATTTGAATGAATGGAAGAGGATTATCTATCGCTATTGTTTTTAATAAAATGAGCAGCCATGGCTAGTTCCTCGATTGTTTCTATTTTTTGCTTGAAGCGTCGTCGCGTTGTCTACATTTACGGGCGGGTGTTTGTGTGCTTTCGGCGCAATCGCCAAAACCCATGTTGCGTCTTTTACTGTAAAAAGTAAACATATATACCTAAGCGAATGACAAAAATGCAGCATGAAAATATATGTACATCATATACATGTTAAATACATTTAAGAACAATCTAGTGTGGTTTACAAAGTTTAGCCAAGTGTAAAACTACCAATTTAATTTTAGGTACAAATTTTCCATAAATACCAACAATGACTAGGTTGCAAGCATGCAATTTTTGGTGTGTGTGTGTGTGTAATCAAGTGAAATGTACTCGTTATGTGTGTAAGTATTCCTTATCCTGGTTTTAAATTAAAGTTGATAAGGCAGCAACAATAATGCGTAATGATTTGAAAAGAAAAAAAGGGAAAACAGCGTCTCTACCTCTATGCATTGCATCCATTAATTTCCACAGGGTTATTGGTTTTACTAAACAAAACAACGAGAAAGTTGTAATGCTTTCGTTTGAAATTTCAAATTGTGGCCTGCAAAAAAAATTTCACAACACTACTGCAGCAGTAATAGACAATAGGACATATATGTGCATGCAAATTATAAGAATGTAACTACACTTTTGTATGTGTAAAATGTCAAGAGTTTTGCCTTGAAAGATCAAATCTTGAAAGCAAAATGGTTGAAAGAGAATAATGAGCAGTATTTTACAAACAAAACTTTTTTGAAGTTCTCGTGACTGATTTTTTTGCACACATCATTACCTTTTTTATTCCTGTGGGCGATATTTTCATTGTGTTCGTCATCATCTTCATCATCATCATCACCACCACCATCAAAATGAAATTTTTTTTCTTCTTTGTTTCAGTCCCTGTCACACAAAACAAAATTTCTTCTTTACTGTCGTTTCTCTTCATATTATTGCCATCTTCTTTTGCACGTACGGATACGGTGATAATAACAAAAATAATAATAAATTAATAATCAAATGTCGTTAGAAAAAGCATGGCGTGGGTACTTGTTTACATGCCAGACAGACATAATATCATCGTCACTAGCGCGCACTGCCAACAGTTAACGCAAACGACATGGGCATATGCCTCCAGAGAATATGTCTCGGTTTATTGTAACCATTCCTGTGACAGCAGACATCAGCATTATACTGAAGAAGCAATTGTTCTTATGAAACCTTTAATACTCAAATAAGGACTACCTCATTAATTAAATGTCTAAATCAGCCGGCATAGAAAATCAAGAAAAGTACAAAGGACTGATATCCCTGCGGCGAAAAATGTGCGCTCGTTGAGTTAGTTAAAAAGCTCCTTGTTCGGCATGCATAGAAAATGCAGTGAGTGAACCTTAATGAATTAAGTTTTATGTTATTTGCTTAAGTGTCTTTTACAATTAATATGGCATGACATAGTTTCTCATTAACACACACACTCACTTAGTACAAATTCATTATAGTATCATACATAAACTGTTGTGTGAGCACTTAAATTTTAGAGAGAGAGAGAAAAAAAAACAACAACAACAAGTACACACCGAGAGATTTTAGTCTAGGATTTATACATACCTGCCCACCATCATCATATATCATTACAAACTTTTTTTGAATTAAGTTGAGTTGAGTTATTTACGAGATTATGGCGTAGTTAATTGAAAATTTAGAAATAAATCATGTCCAAACTATTTTTATTATGGGACTACTACTAGCACCGTAGTAGTGATCATCTGCATCAGCAGCAGGCAAACAGGTAGCATAGCAGGATTCATTTTACAAGAAGAGCAAAGTACATTAGTAATGGTGTAACGGTGGCAATACCCATTTTTTGCCAATAAGACATTAATTATTAATAGGGTTGCAAAAATGCTTTGCATTGCTAAAATGAAAATAATGACCAGAAAATGTGCTTGCGTGAAATTGTGGAATGTAGAAGTGAGCGGATATGTAAGTAAGTATGTATATTTACAACGTATCTATTGCGACCACAACGACTTATCAATCTGTCCATCATCACAGAGAGATGGAGGAGTGCAGTAGTAGTAGTAGTAGTAGTGCCATTTGGCGGTGGTGTTGGTAAAGGGACGAAAAAAAACAGAACAATGCTCTTTGTTCCTTTATATTATTCGTAAAAGGATTGCATACAGAATTCATTATATTTTTTACTCTTTCTTTCTCTTTAGTCGAATTGCAGCGTAAAGAAGTATGCATAGTGTTTGCTTTATGAAATGAATTATTCATTAGGATGAAAGGAAACTTTACGGATGATGATGGAAAGATGATGATGACGATAATGTGGAAAGAAGAAAGGAAGCATAAAAATAGGCAATTTTTTGTTTAGCATAAAGCAGTATAATAATAATAATAAAGTATTATTCAATATTTGTGAATGTGTCGTTCCTTGTCGTCGTCTTCGGGCGTCTCCTCTTTCTTGGGAAAATATATTGTAATTTTATACAAACCAACTAGCAAAATGTCATCACCTTGTCACGGACTAACATGTACAGAATGGCGGGGTTTTACTTTCAATTGTCAAAAATGAAAACTTTGAAGATTGTTGCTAGAAATCAGAAGCTGGTTTATGAAACGGCTAATTTGACATCTCTCCAACCTGCCCTGCTTGAAGTGTTTTCAAACAGGAAAACGATAAAGTCAAAATGACCATATTGAAATGCCTAAATAGTAGTTATGTACGAATGGCAACTATTGGATTAAGCAAACAAAATTGAGATCTTTAAAATGTTTCATTAGAAGAGCATAAAAAGATGAAAATCAGTTTAAAGGACAATCATCTGCCAAGATAATTTAAAATATGTGTGTGTATATATACAAAGCTCAACAAACGTACATAAATGTATACCTAAACATGTGGAGAGAGAGAGAGAGAGAGATTAGATCAAAAAGAAAGTGAACGTGACAGCAGTGGAGAGAGAAGCTACTGCTGCTGTTGAAGAGTGCACGTTTTGCGATTTTGATAAACCAGTATAACGTCATTAATGAGAATTCACATGTATGAAAATTGATTCTTACAATTTACAAAACAATTTTGAGAAAAATCTTTTTCAAAATGAAGGTCGGGATGAGTTCTCACAATTTAGAAGTTAATTTTTTTTGCTACTTCCTAAAAGCTGCAGTAAGAAATGATGAGGATGCTATGTGAACATGAATGTTTTGAGGTACCCGATTTAACAACAATAAGGATGATGGGAACATTTTTTTTGGAATAAAACAAAGTGATTTTTTTTTCAGTTTGGCTAAACAAAAGAACTATAAACGCAGATTTGCAAAGAAAAAAATAATCTGTAGGTTTTATTCCTGAATGTGTGGGGACATCTAAACTTTCCTCATTCTAGAATACAGAAGCTATCTCTAGTAGTTTTCCTAAGGTTTGAAATGCATGTTTGTATGTGCAGATTACAATATATTTTTTTATTAAATAAATAAAAAATTCTCACAGTACACAAGAACTCCAAAAGTCACCTTTACTTTTTCAACAGCAAACTAATAAATGCACCATCGTATTTTTGTTTGGGAGTACGAACGAATCTATTGACATTTTAGCAAAAAAAAAAGATACAGAAAGTTTGATAGGTGTCTGTCTGCCTGTATTCAGGCGCAGTGCAAATCTACAGCAATCACAAAAGAGAAACCAATCGTTTTTATACGCATTTTGATGGAATCTCGACTCGACAGTGCAATGAGAAGTTGATGAGTTTTAAAAATCCATTAACAAGGAAAATTTCAACAGAAGCTTGCAAGACTTGATTTGAGTTTGGTCAAGTCATCAAAGAAAAAAGCACAAATCCTCTAGCCATCCTCTCTATATCCCATCTCTCTCTCTAAATGCAATTGGTTTTTGAATGTTACTTGTTGGTTGCTGGTGAGATGTTGGTTAGGTGCTGTTATTGTTATTGTTGTTTTTTTTCTGCGTAGCCTACTTACATTCCGGTCTTGATGCTAGTAGTGTCAGTAGTATAATACATTCATTGTTCTTATGTTGTTGGTGTTGTTGTTGTTGTCGTCGGTGGCGTCGACATTCATTTTTCAGTAGTGGTATGTATGTATGTTGCAGCAGTGATGGTGGTGGTGGCAGAGCAAATGAAAGGCAAATAAACACAGGATATACACACATTTTATATTTCATAGAAAACTTCATACACCTGCAATGAAATCCAATCCTCATCATTTAAAAAAAAATATTTACCTAAAAAGTTAATGTTTATGTTATGCATTAGCAGCAGAATTACTACTGTGTATTGTTTTATAAACAAATAATGGGTTTTCACAACAATTTTGATACACTTTGGGTTTGACACAATTGCAAAAAAATGCTACAAATTTTGATAAAAGTTTTGTAGTGTAGTAGTATTTATTCAGTAGCACATTTAATGGTCAAACAAAACAAAAAAACTAAATGCGATATATATATTTTTATATATTTTCTTCAAATAATTTTGGATTTTCCAATCAAACTTTATATTTTTTACACTAGTCGGCTAAGATTACCAGATCTATTAGATTTTTAAAACTTCAAAAAAATTCATTTAGCTCCGTCGATATTATTTTTTGACATGATGTTAACGTATGACGACTATTTGCTGCACTTAAAGGAAGGTTGAAAAACGTGGGCTAGTATTGACTTTGCCATATTTGTCCGTCCGTCTGTGTGTAACTGTCGACCGGCCTGCTCCTAGCATACATTTGTCAAGGACATTTGGCTCGAAGGCTTAGATATTAATAAAGTGTCAAATCTTAGTAGCCTTTTTTATCATTTGTGGGGTAGTGGATCCCAACCTGAGGGAGGTAATGTTTCTTTTGTTTTTTTCTGCTATGTATATACATATATGGGTGCTGTTGCATGTTTGTATGAATTGCCACACAAAAGCGCTTTAATAAACAGGGAAGGTAAAATGTGAGTGAAGGTAATCATTAGACCTTCCCATAATCCAAAACGGAGACAAAGTCGACAATTTTTTTCACTTAAATTTCTCTTTCCATTCTCTAGTGAATGCCATTTTGCTTAGAAGAAAAAAAACTTATCTCAGTGCCAAAGATGTTTGTAGTAGGAGTAATAATAAATATTGTGAATCTTTTTTGTAGCTAAATATGTGTTGTTTGTCTCATAGAGAGTGTGTAGGAGGAAGGGTAATAGATAAGACACATGCAATTAGGAAATGTTCTTGTCGGACTCAACTTCACTTTCTCTGACATTTTTTTAAAGGAAAATGCATAAAAAAGGAGTAGAAGAAACTCTGATGAAATTTGTCTTTACCTGAAACAACTCTTTCTATAAAAGCTTTCTAAAAATGGAAAAACCATTTAGCTTAGTACAAATAATAAAACACAAATACATTAACAAACTATCATAGTATCATCATGACATGTAGTGGCGTTAAATCTTAAATCTCTTAAAGATTGTTAACCGATAACACCTCATACATATCACCAAGATGAAACGTTTGATTTTCATATTTTTTTGTCCCAAAACTCTTTTTCTCTTTACATTTTGGGCAAATCCTAATAATAATAATAATAATATCTTGGCATTTTCAAAAAAAAAATACATGCGAGTGACGTGGTTATTTTGGCAGTTTTTATGGGTTTGGCAAGTCATTAAGCAATGTCGTCTGAAAGGCTTTAAAATTTCGCTCGAATTTGAATAAATTGTTGCTGTAAAAATTTTACCTCCCAGGAAAGTTTTTCAGAGTTGTTATGCAACGTGAGAATAATATACCGTCACGTAGCACATATTATTTGCCTTAAACTAGTTAATATACTGGGATTGTGGTCCCGCCCTGATGAAATGAACATAATACATATATAGAGTAACCAGATCAAAAGTATGCTATGTTTGTCGTTGTCGCGACTGAATTCTCACTGGGCTAAAATTTCAGTCTGTCCAGAAAATACAATTTTTCACCTACGTGATACCAAATATTGAAGGTAACGCGGATATGAGTTTCTTGAGTCTATAGGTACGGTTCACGACGACGAGGAGTCGAGTCGAGGATGATGATAACCAAAAGGTTGCTTAAATTAAGTAGACTACCACGACATATATAAAAATACTTTTGCATACAATTTATGCGTCTACAGCTAGCAACAAAAGTAGTAGTGCAACTTGCTCTGGAAAAAAATTCACAAATTAAAAATCAATGGACGCATGAAGTGTTCATAGCCATAAAAAAAGCGAAAAATGTTTAATGAAATGCAGTTCTACAAGGTGAGCAAGGTTTCATAAATAGAAGATGCAAGGTAACATCAAACGTGTCGTCGTCGTCGGTTGTTTTGCAAAATGTTTTTTTTCTTCTGCTTTTATTGTTATAATCCTTATTATCATATCACCATGATACTAATGAAGGCGTTCCCAAAACAAAGCGCTTCACCTTGCAGCTGATATTTTTACAAGAGTATGACAGCTATGAACCTTCCTACTTTTTTAAGACGAACTGGAGACGACGACGACTCGACATGATTCATAAAACTGTTCCAAACTATTTAAGCTGAACTGTTGAGCCACCTTAAAGTTTCTTGGTAAAAAGGTAGCTCTAGCATTCTGCTAACTACTGCTAAAACTATACAGAGAGATGTTATTAGGGATCATGTAAGATTTTTTTTATCTATAAATAAAATCGTCCATCCTCTCATCTTACCCCAGCATGGCAACCTGACGTGCACATGCTTTGCTATATGGTAGTAAAATTCATCAAATGCTTGTCTTGTTCACTCACATAAACTTGAAGTGAACTTGTGTTAACACGACAAGCTAACATGAGCACTTTTAAAACAACACTTTGGACGAGCCAAATGGGAAAAAAACAATGCAAAAAAGGAAAGAAAAAACCCTGTAGTGCCGAGGAGGTAGTGATTTTTTTCTCTCTCTAGTAGTAGTAGTAGTAGCCAGTAACCATTGCATTCTTAGTTAGCACATCGACTACTTGACATACAGAGAAGGGTTTTTCAAAGAGCCTGGGCCTAAACCAAAGTTAAAATATATAAATGTTGCACCAACTCTGATGATGACGTATTTTGATATATCTACTAACTAAGCAGTACATTTCATACAGTGAAACACATTTTTGCTAAAAGGCTGAGTGAGCTAAAGAAAAGAACACTGTTGATGATGATGACGATGAGGAAAAGTAGAAGGCAACCACCTAATTTATCAGGGTTAGATGAAAGACAGGTATATGTGTATAAAAACCGAAGCCAAAAGTGAGTAGATAACAACAGAATATTATCTATCATTATTATTATTTAGGTAGGTGCCTATATGCACCTTTCTTTCCTTTGGCCCTACTGACACAGTGAGGGAGGAATGGGACACCAACGGCGATGCTGTGTACGCATCTTGCATGCATCATCGAAATCTTTTTATGCGCTCTGCTCGACTACTCAAACTCAATCAATAACAGTACGCACACATATGCATAATATATTGTACATGTACATATGTACAGTATGCCTATATTATCATTTTTTATCCTTACATGCTAATATATCTTCTCACATACATATTATTATGTATGATTCATAAAAATGCCGCAATAAACAATCACATTAACAGCAATGCTTGCTCTCTGTGTGCTACGTACATATGTACTAGCTGCTAAAGAAAGAAGCGATTTCAACGTACCAGCAAAAAAACGAAGTGTTTTATGATGATCAAGAAGAAGAGAACGATGATGACGGTATAAAATGAAATAATAATAAAAAAATGTATGCTAGTATGTTTGCATGCTTCATCATTTTTTTTCTTTCAGCTACATGGGATCCTTCTTTCTCTTCTTTGCTGGTGCCAACGAAAAAAAAACTGGGAGATTGAGATATACTCGTGTGTATATAGACAACATGAGCTCAACAAGTAATAAAATTGTTGTAGGTGCTTGTTTTCACATCACATATTATAATATACAAATATTAAAAAAGACTGCGCGCATGTTGTGTATGCATGTACGCATAACTTCTCACAGTGGAATGAATATATGCAAACAAATGATATTATATTTTTATTGTGATGATGAGATGCATAAAGTAGTAGGTAGTAGATGCAGTGCAGTCAGTGGTGTGATAGTGTCTTTTAAAGAGAGAGAGAAAAAAAACAATATTTAAGTGGTTATCGGAGCTGTGTGTGTGTGAGTACATTCATTTGAAAAGAAAATGCTGCAAGTTTTTTTTGTAAGTTTAGTTGAAAAAGGAGAAGAAAAACCATTTTTGTTGGTTAGAATTACCTATGCAATGAGAATGTATGATGATGATGGTCTCTTTCTTCTTCATTCAGAAATCAGATTGCACGGCTTCTGTAGAATGAAAAAGAAGAAGAGGAAGAAGAAGAAGAAGAAGTAGTAGCTTACTTTACATTCACTCTCTCGGCCACCAAGTCCACATAATGTGTTATTGCGGTGGGTAGGTAAGCTAGTAGGTAGATGAGAAAGAAACCAGTCAAAAAGGTTCAACTTGTTCAATTTGATTTTTACCAAGACGTATAGGTGCATGCATCATCAACATCATTATCATCATCAATATACACATGCATTTTAAATGCTTACCTGTACATCATCATCATCAAGAACATGACCATCATCATCATTATTACGATGGGTGCCTTTGGAGGGATGCAAAATGAAAGATGAGATTTTTAAAGTGAACGTCTCTGAAAATTTTCTTGTAGTGTACCTACTCAGTTTACACACTATTCTACCACCACCACTACCACCACATAAGCGTTTTATAAATAATGTGCCAACAATGAAAGGGATGACGACGACGAAGATATTATAGCGCCTCTGTTGCTGCTGCTGCTGTAGGTTCGCTCGTAAGGAGCTAGCAACCTAGAAGAAAAATACAAGCTTTCAGAATTCAGACTGCGCATTGCAAAGAAAGGGATGGTTTGGTGAGCAGCAACAAGCAGCATGAGTAGAAGACAAGCTCGTGTGCTTAATGTTTACGTACGATAAGCGATGACGATGATGATTATTATTGTTATTGGGTATGTAGTATGTTGGTTGATGCTGAGAACCTGTTGCTGCTGCTGCTGCTGCAGCTCTTTGCTTCAAAAGGTTTCTTTTTAGTTTTTGCTATCTCTTCTTTTTTCTTCATCTCTCTCTCTCTCTCTCACACACACACTCAGGCCAGAGCTGGTTTTGTAGTGGAATAACTTGTTGGCTTATTCTAGTTTTGGCTTTCATGCCATCCACACAGGTACAGTGCGTTGCGGTCGCTCAAAACGGTGAGGCCGAAAAGAGTGCAGTAAAATAAAATAACAAGCGAAAGAGAATAAAGTAAAGTAGGTACTTTACCTGCTAATTGTGTTTTTTTCTCTCTCTCTCTCTTTTCTTGTTGTGTGCCACCATGCCAGGAGGAAATATAGGGAACACTGCTAGTGAGACACTGCTGCTCAGCAAAAGTACCTTTTCCTTGTGTTGGTAATAATAAAAGCTCCATTCATTTTCCCTGTCGTGATACTTTTTCTCTCCTTTTTCTTTTCCTTCTCATTTTCTCAACGTGTCGTGGTGACCATGATATTTTTAAAGAATTTTCAAAGGCGAGGAAGAGGGAAATAAAAAGGAAACCAGGCGATTCCAGTGGTGATAGCATCACGGAACAGTTCATTTTTTTTATCTTGTACTCTTGTTGCTATTGCGTTGATGAATAAATCGCTGGTGCATTCCAGAGGTACAGAGCTATCCCCCGACCTCGAGCCAACAATTGCCTACATTCACTTCTTTTCTAATCTGGACGGAGCTATCTACAAAGTAATAATGCATTGTTGTTGTGAGTCCTTGTGAAAACGTAACTATACTACTACTACTACTACTTGTGCTATTTTGGATTTCTATTATTATTATTATTATTATTATTGGTGGTTGTAGCACTGTATTGTTTGTGCTTAAAGTTGGGAACTTTTTGAGAAAAAGTGGAACTCGGTTAGTTGGTCTCTGCCGCCATTAAGAATCGATATAAAAATACGTATCGAATTTTGTGTGTAAGGTGCCGTTTCATTCTTTATTTTCGCATTATTCAAAATGCAAATTAGCATGACTGAAAAAATTGAACTGAATAAGAAGAAGAAGAAGAAGTAAGACTTGTAACGTGTGAACTTGTCATTTCTATTGTTATTGTCGTGTTGATTTGCTAGTTAGCGATTATTCTGATTTGAATCTCATTTTGGTCATTGTACAAGCAAACTGCTGCGACTGTCTCTTGTACAAAATAGAACAAGATGACGAAAGGAAAGCAGCAGAGAGCTGTATGGCGCTGGTGACTATGTTAGTTTTTGTAAGTAGAGTGTGAGCGTGCTTCTTTTCTCAATTTGACTGAACTGTGATGACGATAATCATAATAATAATAATGTATACAGCATCCATCAAACATGACTTTTTGTAATTTTATGTGGACTAGAGTAGACCCATAAACGGCAGTTTCAAGTTTATCACTTCTCCTCTTTCTACATAATATATATACATATTTTTACTCGATTATTTGTGTCTCGCTCAGAAAGTATTACAAAAAAATAACAACATCAGCCAGACACACTTAAGCAACGTACAATGACTTCTACTTTATCGTAAACAAAAAAGAGGAATGCAGTCATCATTATCATCATCATATTATGCACAATACAGCATTGACATTCGTTTCGTATGAATGAACAAAAATAAAATCATAACAATAATAATAATAGTAATAAAAAAAATAACAATATAATCAGTCAGATTGCTGTGTGTGCAAAAGTACTGTTAATCAGTGTGTATGTATAGCCTTCAAGTGAATCTATAAATATTACTTTTTAAATAAACCATCCAAAAAATATAAATGCTAATAGGATCACCTTGTTTGTTTCATTAACATCTTGAACACTGTCAGTCACTTTAAAAAAAGACACAAGTGCAGCAGCAACAACAACAACAGTGACGAACGACGACGACATCGTCTTTTAATCAATTTAAGTGTTTCCCCGTAGGCATATCAATAACATCTCTCCAATTACTCAAAAAGCGTTTCCAATAAGTTACCAAAAGCATAAAGTCTTCATGTTGTTGCGACAGCCGCTAGATTGAGATCAGTCACTTAAAGGTTGACTCTGCTATTTTAAGTGATTCTTGCCTGGTTATCTCACATGTCCAAGCCATAACAACAGCAGCAGCAAGTATCATCGTCATTACTACTAACAATATAATATAATGTCGTAAACCATTATGGCAATGGGATTGGTAAATGTACAAGTTGACCCTGGGACAAGGGTACTTTCCAAAGCAACAGCAGTAACAACAACCAGATCTTTTAATAATAGAAGCAAACATTTATCAACCGCATCTCCGTCATCGTCAGGTTCTTCTTCCTCCAGATATTGCAGCAATAATAATAATATCCCTTTCTGTTGTGCGGCTTCATCTTTTTCCAATAACTCTAGTGCCTTCTGCAGCAGCGACTCACTGCAGTACCTTCTTGTGACAAGCTGTTGGCATTGTTGTGACGATGACCATCACTCTTCTTGTATGATAAATCTGACCTGAAAAAGTTGATATTGCTGACGACGGAACTTTTTGGATCGATAGAAAGAAAGAGAGCAGCAGAGAACTTTCAGCAGTGCTCGCTCGCATCCTGTGATCCTTGCTACTGGATCCCTTCTAGTGATAGTCTTTTTTTATTTTACGCACATTTTAATTGACATTCAAAAAAGTGAACAATTTATTTTCCAAATTTGACAAATTCTACTTGTTGTGCCTGCTACCACTATATAATGTAATGCTACTACATTCCTCTGTGTACCATTTACATCTTTTACTACCTCATTCTTACCTGTACAACAACAACAATAGCAAAAAAAGAAGACGATGGACAAGTGGCCAAAAAGTATTACATACTGATGAAAATCTCTTGTAGTACCGACCTACGTGTACGTGAACGTGAAGAAATAATATTCATGACATTTTATTATTTTGTTGGGCACTTACGCACCCAAGTTGTTATTATTACACTCCGTGTCTCCACTTACCTGATTACCTGTTTAACCCATCATCATCACTACCATCCAATCCACCAGCCAACAGACTATATACCCAAATATCTTTTTGAGTGCACAATCACCTTGAATAAGTGATTGCATTCTCCATTTTTCTTCAAGATTTCTTTTTGTTCACTACAGGACATCATCATCGCCACCACCACCATTTTACTTTGTTGGTTTGGTGAATGAACGAAAGAATCTTTACTTATTTTTTCTTCTTCTTCTTCATGTAATACATGTAACTTTGTTGTTGCATGTGTAAAAATTGTGCTGCTCTTTACTTGGTCACATGTGACTCGTCGACGCTTGACCATCAAATAAAAATATTATTATTGGACTAAATATAAACATCATCTTAAATTCCAACATCTAATATTTTGAGCCCATCACCACCACACAGCAAAAAAACTGTAGTAGCAAAGGGACCAGTACATTTTAGTTGGCGCTATATTTTCTGATTTAATAATATCGTGTTTTCTTATTTACGAGAGAAGCAAATTATTTCAAGTGTCTTGACTCAAAGTATTGTAATCTCGTTGTGGACAAATCAAAAAATATATACAGTTTGGCTGTTATTACCACAATCCTTATTGTTGTTTATTTTCTTGTTTGATGAAGGGACGTTAAGTCACAGGTAAGAAATATAGAGCACTATATTAACAAACATTATTATTTATTTACTTGATTCACATCAAAATAGAAAATGAATAAATGAAAACAACGTATCTCCTCAAAAGAATTTTTTTTGCCATTATCAACATCGTTCAATCCATTTTTTGATATGAAATATAGAGAAATATTAACAATAACCAAACTTTTACGCTCACTTCTATTATTATAAGCTCAATGCAAACATGTGCTCCTTGTACGATTACTCTTTTGTCATTTTTCTTTACCGTTTTCGGCCGTCTTCTCTTGTCTCACCTCACCAGTGTGTATATTGAATCAAAATCTGATAATAATTATCTAGAGCAAAGGTTTAAAAAAAATTGATGCAAGGAAACCATCAAATTTGGCCATAACTACTATTGTGTGTAGGTTAGCCGTTAACCTGCATAATATTTATCTATTTTTTTTCTTTACGAACGATGAACGAACTCAGCATTAATGTAAAAAAAAATATAAAAAATAATACAAATGTCTTCGCTGCTTTCCATCATCATCATTTTTGTTGTGCCGTGTGCGCTGCGTGAGATTTGTACATGGGAGACCAATTTGTAGGTGGTTAGTGGCTTCCTTATACAAATTTGATAATGACTCTTCTTGACACGTAGGGGGAGCCCAACAAGGCGAGTCAGATGCAGGCTCCTTCGATATTAGCAGATTTTTCTCTCTGATATGATGATGATGTCTGGTGTCATTTACACCAGATCCGTATACATCATATCAAAAGTAGCTATCAAAGTATAGATATTTGTAAGGCGACCGACTACGATCGCCATATTTTATTATTACTATTATTATTATTGCATATTTTTAAAGAATGATGCTCGCTTGTGTGTTTTCATAGCTTAGTATTGATGACATAGTATTGCAAAAAATATGGCATGCATAAACAAACCTTAAGATTTTTCTGAGACTTTGAATCCATTGAATTAGCATTTTTCTTTTGGTAAGCTGAGACGATCATGTTTCTATTTTGTAGAACAAATTCTGCAAATTAATCCCACGTCTACATAATCAGATTATATCAAAGTGATCTATGAAATTTTTAAAATACTCAACATGCATGTACATATATAAATGTATGTATGTATAAAGTATAGCTAGAAGCAGGAGAAATGGATGGATATGCGTTTGTACTTTGCTTTTTTTAAATATATTTTTTTTGATTAGCATGCATCAGCAGGACAAGTGCTGAAATAAAAGTACTGATTGTGATTAATTTTAATTTGCTTCCATATTTTCAAGACCACAGTAAATGGATAAGTCCATGCTTGAATCATTTGATAACCTCATTTATCTCGTATCCCTGCAAGGCGTCCTGATGATGTTGATTTTTACCCGTCACGTCACAAAAAAATGAATTATTCTAAATTTGTAATTTTATCCACTGCTGCTATATATATGCATTGCATGAGCCAATGCCTGCCTGCGTCTCTTGATTGCTTTACTTACTTCAAAAAATAGAAACGACAAACGTTAATGCATTAGATATTGACTAGGTTTGGTTTTACAGCCTTGCAATTGTATGGACCCCTGTCAACTTTTGTCATGTCATCATTTATCATATTATTCATACATATTTTTTTAAATATATAAATATATATATATAAATATATAAATATGGTGGATTCTCTAAGAATTCTGCATTATCGTGTGTGTGTGTGTGTGTGTAGTGCTCCTATGATGAATCAGAGCTAATGAAATGGGTATAATAATGAAAGAAGACAAGTGCAAAATAGTTCTTTTGTTAAAAGCAAGAAAACGTGTAAGATGCCATGTTATATCTCTGTCAAAATGCCATGTTTTTAAATGCCTCACAAAAGTCTTTTCTTGCTCCTACATGGCTACGACTATAATGATAATCACATCATAATAATAATAAAAATAATAATCTACCTATTTTTTTTAGATAAAAGACTCTGAAATGTTTTCAAAGACAACAACAGCGCGCAGCACACACAGCCAAATAAACAAACTGCGGTGTGCTCTAGCGCTAGTACTACTACTAGGTATACTGGTGCCAATAACTGACCATGCTCCAACAGCATTTAAATGACTTTGGTCATTTAAATAATGTTGTGCTCAATTACAATACCATCATCTTTCTGAGTATTTTTATTTATTTATTTTATTGGCCAGCGGAACATTAGCATGTAGACTTTTGGCAGTTTTCCCCTCTCTCCTTCACTTTCGTAGCTTTTCTACTGAGGCTACTACTACCACTCTCTACGTATTATTATTATTCATTGTCAAGTTTTGGCTGAAAATTATAAAAATAACTTACAACTTGAATTTTTTTAACGACTAGTAAACAGCAAACACTTGTCATTTTTGCTCTAGTTAATAGTATCATTAAATAAACAGTAGCTACAATGTTTATGTTAATGAGTGAGGAACGAATAATAATAACTTTGGCATTAAATTAAGGCGCTTGCTTTTTGGAGCCCAACTATTTATTTTTTTTTAACTTTTTTATTTCGCTTGGTGTTCCTTTTACATGGAAACTTTTGTATGTCGTCGCGTCGTTGAAGGGACAATAAGAAAAAAAGGCGTGTTGGTTAAGAACACGACTGCCCTGTCCCTTTTACCTTACAGCAAACACACACGCATACATTTTTATTAAAATAAGCCCTTTTAGATAAGCAATGATTAAATACTCATACATATGATTAATCTCCCCAATGCAACTGAATGCATGCATTCATTATTGTTATTGATGCAGTACTTGTTATAATATAATCTATGCACAGGAGAGAGAGAGAGAGCAAAAAAGCAGCTTTCAGCTTACAAGTGCACACACCTGCGACCTGACCAAGCAAGGAGAAAAAAGATACTCCTACTGGCAATTAAAATTTAGGTGAACTATTTAGTCAGTCATGTCATCAAGATAGAGAGGGCATCTCTCACTTGTTATTATCATTATTATTCATTCACTCTTGGGTATAATGACATGTCATTCAATGTTGTGTTTATTTTAGGCTGTTAAAAAAATAGAAAATAAAGTTCCATTTTTTATATGCGTGTGTTGTTAACCTTCTGTCACCAAAATAATCGTCTATAAGGTGAGATAAAGATTATAATATTTTTAAATGATCTTGATCTTTCCATTTGATGGTTTATTGACTAGATTAGATAACAACCAACATCCACTCTGTTTCTCTCTCTCTCTCTCGCTTTAATCATCATCATCATCATCAACTTTTGATTATACTAATCAGTAATAATAATAATGTGGTCACGATCAATCAAGGTGCACTTTTTTATACCTCTCATGAACTTGTACTTTTAAGCAGCAGTCATCTTTTGTCATTTTGGATGTCGAGTGGCAGTCAAAGTGTCAAAGTACCAGCAAGTGACAGTTGGAGAAACGCGTAAGAATGCACTACTTCACCACAATGCACTGCTGCTACATGCTACATTTTTTCTTTGTATGGCAGAGCAAACACTTTTTTGTTTACGTCACTAGCAACACAACGTCGTCAAATCTTTGAAGGACGACAGTATGCATAAGTCATCATCATCATCTGCGAAAAATGTGAAGCATGAAATTAAAAGTTAATTATATGACATATATATATATATATATATAAATGTAAGAGAACGTTTAGATATCCTCTACAAATTAGTAAAAATACCTACTAAGCATTCACAATTTTATAGAAATAAATGATTACAATAATAATAATAATAACACGTCTGATAATTTCATTTCCGTTCTGTCTCTGCTCTCCGTCTCCGCCATCCACTTTATTTCATTTTATTGTTCAACTCATCATCACGGTTGCTAATAATAATAATGAAATCAAGATTGAAACAAGGTATAGGCACGTTGTCATTGTTTAATAGCTTGTTTTTATCCTGTCGCGTTTGAAAGGCAATTCTCAGCGGAAGTATTTTCTGTTGAATGAAACTGATGTGTGTGTTGTTGTTGTTGTTGTACGCACATGCTAGACTCCACGTCCGTATTGATGTTTTCTCATATTTTAGATTACAAGTATTTGTAGTAAAGTAAATACTTCAATTTTGATTTAGCTTGATTTAATACTTTTCTGCTGATTGTGCATTTATCTTGTTAGAAAATGTAACGTTTATATGCATGCCTACGTACATGTGTACTTACATACAAAAGGTTTCCTCGACGAGATAAATATATCAACATTTGATGTCTTACAGTATTTATCTAAATAGCTACTTTCCCTTCCAACGGCGCTTCTGTTTTCTTACACGTTGACGATGAGTCACTTGCCCGCTAAATGGTTTACCGGGGGAGTAGGTATATGCACACAAAGTGCGGTTTCTTGAAAATTTGATAGACTAAATGTTAAGCTTAGATGCATAAATTGTGGTGATAAGATGGGAGAATTGAATTTTGTACTTTTTAACTTTGACAAAAGAACGGTTGCCATAATAATGTGGCAGTAAAGAGATAATGTGGAAGTGCTTATTATGAATGATTACATCCCTTTGTAGCTTCCAACTGTGTTTCTCTCCTTCATTTGTATCGTATAATTGTTTGCTGGTAACAATGTTCATATCATGTAGCTTATGGCATTGTTTGAAAGCAAAAGCATACCTACTTTATATATATGAGTATATATAGGCAAGGTATCTGTCAATGGTGTAAGGCGTGTTCACCATTAAAAATTGCATATTATACCGTTGAATATTTTCTTACCGTTAGCGTTGCTTGCTAGTACATATGGTATTATTCTATAGGGCACGTCTGTCTGTCACAGTGAAATTTTTTTTTTTCAAAAAAACCTATCATCAGACTATTGACATTTTATAGCCTTTTGAAATGAATGGGATGACAGAAGAAGGTGTGATGTTGTAGTAATATTAATCAAGACGTATGTTTTGGTGCCATTCTACACTTTTACGTTTAAAAAATGCACCTTAATGCCTTTGCCCTTTCCATATATCATCGTCATTTATGTATGTTGTTTTCTACTTTTGTTACTTTGGTGCTGACGAAAATGACCGTGTGTTTATTAGGCAGTCTCTGCATTCTTTTAGTTTGCCCAGATTCAATTTTTCCCCTTTTTCTTCATAAATTTTGGCTTGAGAAGCTTTGGCAATGTGAGAAATATGCGCCATTTCATAAATTTACAATGTCGATGTGCAATACGCCAAAAAAAAGGTGACGACGACCATTTGCAAGGCTCCACGCATTTTCGTTTTCGAGGTATAAGGAAAAAATTTCATGAGCTATCTATTTGTGCTTGTGTAGAGCCCTTAATAACTATAATAATAATGATATTAAAAGTTTAAGTAACAGCGACAATTATTACTCCGCGTTAGTCTTGTAAAGCGGACGGTCAGTGAACGGTGAGTGTGTGTTAAGCTGTCTGTATTACTACTACTACCACTACTGATACTACTAATGATTTTGGTGTCGTAACACAGAATGAAATAATGTATCACTTTAGGTTGCTTAAAACACTACGTTCTGTGTTAATGTACACGGTCCTTATTATAGCACACTGTTTTTATTTCAAATATTCAGGTAATATGCAAATAAGAGCGAAAGAAAGAATGCTTACATTTTTGCCATATATGGACCGCTCTGCGTTGCGTTGGTTTGGTTCTGCACTACACAGCACAGAAAATGCCTTTTTTTGACTTGCTTGCTTGTTTAGTACAAAAAGTTCGTTTTGTTGCTTGTCTCTATTTATGCGAGAGAGAAAAAAAAGTAGGAGTAGCAAAAATACAACTGACCGTTGGCCATGCGTTCATTTTAAAAAAATTACTTAACATCAGCATAATAATTATTATTACCACCACCAGTACCACCATCAACTACTTCTCTCTTCAAACCATGTATGTATAAATAACTTGTGAAAAAACGTAACTTGTTACGCATTTCGCACTGCACCCATCATTGAAATTGTAATTTGTGTAATATAATGTATTTATATATTCAACTAATTTATTAATTCGTAAGTGAAGAATTAGAAAAAAATGCAAACAAAACAAGGTCAAGCATGTCATAAAATATACATACATACATAAACAACCTCTTTTAATAATCTCATCTGATCTGGTCATTAAATAAAAATGTACATGCATACCTAGAAATTGTTTGTTTGTGGCAGAACCGCTGCGGGTTGTAAACTTGACCTTCACTTGCAAATAATAATAATTTAAAAAATAAAAATAATCCATTAAAAACCAAAATTATTCATCTAAATGAGAGCCTCAAATACGCATAAAAATGCAACTTTACTTTTTTTTTAAAAAATCAAAATAAAATTCAACTTTATGAAATTTTTTGTAAAAATAGTAAATGCATACTTATATAGCGGTTTCCATGAAATTCTAGCAGTATTCACTGAAAACCAATAATTTAATAAGAATAATAAATTTTATTTCTGCAGTTTATTCGTGTAAAAATATATTTTTTAAAACTTCATTTATATAACTACTGCTCTTTTTCTTCATGCTTTGGCGACTATGCTAATTTAGTGCTGGTGTTGTTGTGGGTTTGGTGTCTATAGATGGAATTTGATTTTAAAAGCATAACAATCATAATCTTTCTTTACATCTCTTAAAGTCTAGAGTTTGTGATTCGTTGACCTCACAATCTACCCATTCACAGCCGTTTCAAGCAAGTTGTAGAAATACTTCAAAAAAATAAAGTTCATTTCTAATCAGATAAAAATATGAATTGAATAAAATGTTACGCAAGTGTCAGAAGCGTTTTGTTTCTACATAAAAATAGCATTTGCACTGTTATCCTTCTTATCCTGATTTTATCAAAGTCAGAGAGAAGCTCGTAGCAAAATATATAATATTTTTACATATATAAGCATTCGCCTGCAAAATTCTAAAATCGCCTCTTTCTTCTTTTTGCGTTGGCGCTACCCTTTAGCATTTACTAATTTCTGTGAAATCTTAACTACAAGAACGCCAAACAAATATCAACAACAAGTGAACGGACTGTAATGTAGTTGACGCGGGCGTTGTTAAAATCCACTGGCTATTATACAACAACTTCAAGCTTGTCATTTAATATTATTACTATTATTGCTGTTTTTACAGCGTTCCAAATAATGGCACCTTAATTCATTTAAATGAGCGTGTAACACACTACTTTACAATTTTCTCGAGACGGGAGGGTATCCGTTATGTTACACCTTTGAAAACAGTCGACACCAAGAGGAATGCCTCAAAACTCACTCAGCTGTAAAGGAGGCATTGTGTGTTGGTGCTCATTAGGTATTATTATTATGACGATGATGGTGATGATGATGATGATGAGGCGCAGGATTTTTTATAACCGTTGGTTGATGGTACACAGAAAAAAGTTTGCTACTTTTTTGGCGAATGAAAGCTTTTGAAGATACTGAATTTATTTTGTCACATCGTTAGTAAAAAATATATTCTAGATACAAATGCAAGCAGAATACATGGTATAAAAACATTGTCGAAAAAACAGTTTCCATATTCATAAGAAAATACAAATACCTAAAACAGGTACATAATAATATGTAATGCAACCACATCAGGTTTATTTAATTTAGACACAAAAATAATTTCATCAGATATTACGAAGAAGATCCAAAATAGGAAAGGCAATAATAATAATCTCGAATTTTGCTTAAATCGTACAATAAACTTATACGTAACATCAATACCAAAAAAAATAAATAATAATAATCCAATAATAATTGTTACCAATTTCTAAATGATCATAAAATAAATTCGTGTAGTAAGTAAATAATAATGCATCAACGGCTTTTGTGGTATAACAAGTTATTTTACATGACACGCCAATACCATAAATAAAAAAAATATTGTACAAAAGTACTCTATATATGCAGACTTATTTGAATTAAGGATGACTGAAGCCTGAACCCTTTGCGTAGATTACGTGATTATGTCGTTAGGACAGCCCGAGTATGATTTCTTCGAGCGTGTTTACTTTGTGACGGTAACAAATTCACCAACTTTGAATTTCATATTTTTGTTGATATCCACGCCAAATATGTGAAAGAAATCGTCATCATCAAGAGAGTCGTAGTAGTAGTCGTAGTGGTAGTGCGATTAACATCCCAAAAAAATCCCAATTGAGCGTAGATTTACGGGTGTGGTTACTGTGGTGCGTTCACTTCGTTTTTGCGAGAAAACAGTGAGCAGCAACAGCATCAGCAGCAGCGAGATAGATGGATAGACTTGCATAAAAAATGATGATGATGATGGTGCAAAAATACTATGCAAAAAATTTGCTGGCTATATAATATGAGTATTTCTATTACTGTTCTACGCTTGTTCGTACGTTTACTTTTACATTTTCAGCCAATAATAATATAAATTATAGATATGTTAACTTGTTGCATTTTCTCAAGTTATTTTTTTACCACTTGACATGACCAGCAGCTACATATGTACGTATATGTATTTATTATTGGTAGTAGCAAGTTTATATAATAATAATAACACCTGCTGCATTGATTTAATATGTGTCTACAGACATGGCAGGGGTTCATATCTTATCTCACATCTTTCTTCGCATTTCTTTACCACCGCATCATTAGGTGATCCATTGATGACTTGGAGATCGTCAACGTGAAGATTAAAAAAGAATAAATTTGCAGGTACAAAAGAAGAGAGAAAAAAAAGAAGAAAATAACTCATTTGAGATTGTCGTTGCCATGATATTTGTCACGTCATATAATAATAATAATAATAATATATCATGGCAGGAAATCATTATCTTCTACATCGCTAGTTTTCTTTTTTTTATCATACATAAATAATCCAGTTATTATTATGAAATGTGAACTAGGCATTTTATATTCTTAGAATAGAAGAGTTTTCTATTTTTTGACGTTTAAATGCGGTAAATATAGAGTAATATAATATTTGCAGAAATAAAAAATAACTCTAAAGATACGTACACACACATTTATTTTACTTAATCGCAAAGATGTTCAAGGTCTGTCATCCTAATCATGATATTTTTTTCCATTTTTTCACTTCTGTTTATTTATTTATTTATTTGCTGCCGTCGTTGCTCTTCTTTGCTCGCTTTTGTCCAAAAAAATGTTTTAAAAAATCTTTCAGTCTTTTACTCTTTTTTTTACGACTTTTTGTGTAAAAATTCTGAGTAATGTTATGATGATGATGATTATTACAACTCTCATCTTGATAAAAAGAACGGTAACGAACTAGAGAAAAAGAGTGCATTTCTTTACAAAGCAACATATCATCCTCATCTTCTTCATCATCATCATCATCATACTAACCTTGTACAATTACGTTTCTATAGAGCAGAAAATGATGCACTCACACCAACTTACTCAAATATTATATTTCAATATATAACATCAGACAGGTAGAAGAGAGTACACAAAAAGAGCAAAAATTTATTATGCTCAATAATAATAATAATGATATTATGCACACACGGCAGTACAAAAACAGCAGCAACAACAGCATCAATATCAATGTTATTATTATTACGCGAGGAAAATGAGGAAGTCAGAAGAAAAAAAAGAAGAATTTCAGTAGATGATTTAGCGTGAGCTGTTCAGCTTTGTGATCATCTTCATTAACATGATCATCATCATATCATCAAGTCTTTGCACTTTGCTTTGCTCATTCATTTATAAGAGAGAGAGAGGCTCAATTTTTCATCCCTTCCTGCTAAAGAAGAAGAAGGCTTAGGTATTTTCAAGAATACTACTACTACCACTACTTTTGCCAACAATCTACAAACTCAATAATGAAGATTGCTGATGTTTAATAATAAAAGGTGCTGCTTTTGCTATTGTTGTTATCGTTACAACTATTACTGCTACGTGCTCTGCTGCTGCTGCTGATGCTGTAGCAGCAGTTTGTTGCACTGCGCCGCACCGATCATTCATTCATTATTATTATTATTCTTGAACTGCTTATTTTTGAATGTATTGCAATTTGGGATAACACACTATAAACTTGTGCCTGCATCATCCATCCGTCAGTTTTAAAAAGACTTTGAAAATCAAGCGTCCATCGTTTTCAGCAAATTGAGGTGTGCATTATCGTGTTCACCGGCAGGATGAAGAAAAAGATGATGATCATGATGGTTTATGGCGAGAAGAAGAAGGTGAACTTTAATGGTTGCTATTGTATGAATGTCTTGAGTGAGTGAGTGAGTGCATACATATGTCTATATGTGTGTATTTATAATCAAAAACAAATCTGATGATTTTTTCCCTTCTTTTTATTTCCAAACCTCAATTTTCGTTTTCCTGGTTCAAAAACATTTATCATTATCGTTATAAGTAGTAGATATGCGAACGAGAAGAAGAGAATTGTAAAACATGTTACGTTTCATTGTTCATATTTTTTTCTGTATTTTCTGGCGAGTGTAGTTATATTTTAAGCATCAGAAGAAGAAAAAAACACATAATTTCGGTAGTTGAAATAGTAGTTGTTATGTAGCATCAGACGTTCAGCTTGGATGAGCGGATTTATTTTAATTAAATAGTCTGAGCCAATTTTTGTAAAAATTTAAAATTGCATTTTTCGTGTGCGTCTGCATTTTACTGTATGTACTTTGTAGTTTATTATCTCTGATCTTTTTCGCTAGAAAACTCACTATATAATCTTTAAAAGCTTGTTACTATTACTATTAGTTTTTATTGCTGTTGGTAGCTGCTAGAAGAATTCTAAAGCATCATGCAAGATATTATATCGTTTTTAATAGAGAAAATCACTGTTGCACACACACACATTATAACTAATTAGTAATTTTTATAATGAAAGGCTATTTAACTCTATAATGTGCAATGATTAGCATTCACTCTTGCACCTCTATATCCCATCCTCTTTACTTCCAAAATTACTACCTGTTTGAGTGAGAATACACTACACTAATTTGTGTTGGAACTTCTTCTTCCTCCTCACCAATTATTATTATTATTGTTATTATTATTATTTTTCAAAAAAATGTACGTTTTTATATAAAGGATAAAAAATGATAAATACTGGTCTAGCTAGATGGTAGACAGGCAGGAGAGGAGAGGTACTTGTGCTAAATTGGAGATTGGTTGTTTGTTTTGGCCGCATGCCCAAAAATGTTACACCTCCGTAGCATGTGTACTCCGTAAAGGTTCACGAGTAAAAATAACGGAAAATTTAAATGGGTAGGTAAAACCAGGCCCTCCGAAAGAGAGAAAAAGTAGCCAACATTATAATACATAGAAGTAGTGGTGGTGGTAGCAGGATTACAAAAATAAATGCTCATGTTTCTTTTTGGATAAAACGCAGGGAAGTGAATCAAAACGAAGATTTTTTTTTCATAAAAAAAATTCTCGTTCTCGCGGTACAAAAATAAGAACAAGTCAAAGGGGAGACTTGATTTCATTGTTACTACCGCACTTGTGTAAGATGTAATAATAAAAATAACAATAATGCGTAGTAACAATGTAATGGTTTTCGTCAGGTACCCTATTGATTCTAGTAAACATTGTTCATCGGTACTTACTGATTTTATTTGCACAAACAGAAAAAAATACACAAGAAGATGGTTATTTTAGTCAGAGGTTTCTTTTTAAAAAAATGGTTTTATCATTTAACTCAAAAGATTATTTACGTTTACCAGTTTTAAATTGAAAATCAGATGGGGATTGTAAGAAGAAGAATAATAATAATAAGTGAAGGATGAAGCACAAGCCAATTAGAAGACCGAAATAGGTAATTTGATTTTTTATGCCGGCAAAATTTTTTACACCTCTTGAATAATATTTTTTACGTATTACAACCACTCCTTATATCAATGCAATTGCGTAACAAATATTCTCAATAATGTTTTCAAAAGTATTAACTGTTGCATAATGTCTGCACAGGTAATAATAATAACAAGCTATCATCAATGCACTTCTGAAATTACTTTACTTTTTTGGATATTTTTTTTGTTACAAAAATTTACTTGAATAAAAACGTTGTTGTAGGAGTAAATCGTGCAAAAACGCAACTTTTTTTACTTAATGTTGTTACAACAACCAAATTTCATGCAACAACGGGAGTTGGTTAAAATAAAATAACTTATGACTTTGCTAACGTGTGTGTAAAATTCACAACCACGCCAAAATATATGGGCTACTGACAAAAAAATGCATTAAATAAAAAAGGTAAATCAAGCTCTTCTTCGAACCATGATGCAATGAATTTAATTCTTTACCACTTTTGTGTTGTTCATCATATATATGCATTCTAGCTAACAACATTTTCATCATTTCACGGATTCTTGCAAACTCTGCAAAGTTGACGACGAGAATAATAAATAGAAAGAAAGAAAGAAAGAGACGTGTAGAAAGAAACGCGCAAAAATATTTTATTTATTATTCCACTACTTGCTCAATGATACGCACTGGCAGCATTGCAGCACTATTGAAGAGCTAACATTTGATTTGGATTGTGTATTGAACTGAAACGATAGAGCTGCATGATTGTGGTGAAATGCAGTAATTTAAAAGCATAAAGTGTGTAACCAAAATTGATATTCATCTTCATCATCATCATCATCATCATCATAGATACAGAATCAACACACATTTAATTCTCTAATATTTATAATAGCAAATATATAAAAAAGAAAGAATTTTCTATCTTGGTTTAAAAAGTTTTCACCACACCACCATATATATACATATATATATTACCACTACTATCATTAGTAAATTTAAATAAGTGGTATTGCAGTTTATTTATGCTAATGAAAAAATATAAATTTTTCTTTAATTTCAAAAAAAGTGTAGAAAACTATGCATTATTATCATTAATATTTTTTTATTTTTTCAAAAAAATAACTGCACACTTGACGATATTTATTGTTAGGGGATTGCTTACATATTAACTCAAAGTACAATATATGTAATAATAATTTTAAATCAACATGGTACATGCACAAGTGAGCAATAAGAGTTTGTTTAGCGCGAAGGCGTCGGTTAAGAATAGAATGAAAACCGGGCGTTGTTATTGTTGATGTTGTTAATATTTACATTGTTTAAAAATATATTCAGCACTGGCTGGCGAATCTCATTTCTCATGATTCATGAATTACTGCAATGATCACCATCATTCATGACGAAGATGATGGCGATAATATTACTTACGACAACAACAGCAACTGACTGTGGTAAAAACATTTATTTTCTTCCTACACTCATACGCATACACAAATGAAAATACGGGTTTTTTTTCAAAACCTGAGTAGTGAGAAGAAGGAGTAAAAATGTGAATGACAAGCTGTACAAGCTGTGTTGATGCGACTACTAGAAGAGAGAGAGAGAAAGAGAGATGTGATATTATGTATAAATTTGAGACGACATGGCAATTTTTTTATTTGATATTATTATTGTTGTTGTTGTTGCTGCTGCTTCTGCTGCTGCTGTGTATTGTATATCGTTGTAAAAGAGAGAGAGAGAGAGAGAGAAAAGAGAATGAAAGAATCATGAATCATGATATTATTATATAGCGATGATGATAATAATGATGACTTTTGTATTTTTGTTTTGTTTTCTATAGTTGCAAGCAAGCCACCATGGCGCATTTCACGGGCTATTTACTTGGCAAAGTCCAATTGGATGGAGCTATCAGATCCGAAGTTTTGGCAAGTCTTGTAGAAACGCTAATTCAACGCTATCAACCTACAGACCCATCAAGGAAGTTGGTGAAATTCAATGAAAATCACAGGTAAACTGTCACATCAACTATTTATCTGCTATCATCATTCATTCATTCATTCAGTTCAAAGAAAAAGAAGACGTAGAATAAGAAGAAGAAATGTAATAATAGTACAAGTTAGATGACAGACAATAATCATGCTTAACGTTAACAGCATTCAAAAGCCAAGCCAGCACCCATTCATCCATACAATGTTATACGAGGATATGCATGCTTATTGTACATACCTATGTATGTAAAATGTAATTAATTAGGTAGGCATGTTATCATTATTATTACTGAGAAATAGTTAGTATCCGGCTGGTTTAAAAAAAATCTCATCAGTATCTTCGGCAAGTATATTAGTGAGTGTTGTCGTTGTCAGTCAGCTTACCCACCAACCAACATGAGCACATCTTTCTCTCTCTCTCTCTTTCTCATCTTCTGCTATGAATAGTATTGATGACTGTTGTGTAAGTAAACAGTTTTGTAACCTACATTTTTTTGCAGATCACGGTAAAGTATCGCACGAATTAATTCATTCTTTCCTCTTCATACAACAATCACCAGGAACGAATCATGAAAGAAAATTTTTCAAGATAGCGATTCTTTCTCCCGAATGTTATAATATACATAGATTTCCGTGCTCACAAATATCATCCCCTCACAAACAGTATTGGAGGAAGCAGCAGCAGCAAAAGGAAATTTGCAGGTTTATTGTGTACGTTTTGTTGTTACAGTAAAGTGTATAGATAGGTAGTAGTGGTAGTGGTAGTAGTTTAGTAAAGATGTATGTGTGTGTAGGTATCTAGAGATGAATTTTGAAAAAGACGGCTGCTGCTTCAATTTCTCATCCACTTATTTCCCCGTCGCGTCACACAATCAAGGGATTTTAAACGCGCAAATGGAGCTGATTAGAAATGGGAATTAGTTTCGTATGCAACTTTTGGTTGCTTTTGTTGTAATAATACGGATGAACCGACTGACTGATTTGTGGTGTAAGTAATGTGATCACGGTTGGGTTTTGTCATGAAATGAAACGTCACAGGTAGAATGCTAATTTACATGTTGTTGTTGTCGTCGTCGTTGTGTATGTGGAGAATGTAGACATTCCTAGTATATGGCTACTATATATACGGTATATATGCACAAGCAGTTAAAAGGACATATGAGCCTCTTCTATTCTATGCGAATCTCTTGTAGAGTTTCAAATGGTAACGGAGTAATCATTAGAAAGGTGCCAAAACCATTTAATGAAAAGGATTATTGCTCGGTGGTGAATGTGAGGAGACACAACAGGTTTTCTCTTTGGCTTAAGAAAACAAAAAAATGATAATAAATAGGCTTAGTCAAGCACTCACATGAGTAAACATAATGATACAATCCATTCCATTAAAATACTATTATTGTCTTGGTCACGTTACACCTCATCTTGCCGTAGATACATATGATTCATGATCATGATAAATTTCTATGCATGCAGTTATCGAGAAGAGCAAGCTTCTTTTTCTTCTTCTTTTCTTCGAGTCTTGTTTTATTATTAATTTGGCAGTGAACTTGGTAGTAGAATAGAATGTCATAAAAAATAAACATTTTTTTCGTGAGCGTGCTAATTGATTTTTTTGCATTTTGTTTTGTTTGTTTAAAAAAAACAGGTATTCTATTGAATGTTCAGAGCGTGGACTCAAGCTAACATCACCAGGTGTGAAATCCAAAGATGAGGGTTTCGAGTCGGACAATGAGTCTGTGCGATCAGTGAAAATCAGCGATTCGGTGGAGTTGGATATAGCGGATCTGATGGATCATTTGGAGATTGCGGCAAAAGAGGAGAAAGAGACTGAGACTAATAGTAGTACTAGTAGTAATAGTAATAATAGCAATAGCAATAATAATAGTAGTAGTAGTAATAGTAATGTACCGCAACTACATTCCTCATTGTCGTCCTCGGGTGGTTCTATGGATAACACAAGCATTTCTAGTTCATCTGGTCTGCATGTCTCTGATGACAGTAATTCATCTTCCTCGGGGAATGGCTCGGATTCGGATGAGTTTTGTAATTCGGGTGAGAGTTCACCGTACTGGGAGACCCTGCCGAATTTGTCTTGCTTTCAGTCATATCCGATTGAAGACGTTGTATTCTGCCATTGCGACTCCCAGCATCCGTCCACCTTGGTGTGGGTTGTGAGACACTTGGCAAAAATGATGGCACTTGTTACGGCATTTCGAACTCGCTCCGAAGCTGAGGACTTGTTTCAAATGTACAGAGACCTGCGACTGAAACTGAAGCCAATACGCTATGGCAAATTTAGCAGTCATCATGGATTCCCGTCAAAGTTGATGTTTGGCATTTCACCAGTTTTAACATCACCACATTCGTCATCTTCATCAACACCTTCTCCATTTTCTGATATGAACAGCGGCAGTTTTGGGGACATGGCCTCTGCATTTTGTTCCCTACCTCCAGTTTATCCAACGGAGATTTTGCACGAGACCCAAAGCAAATCGCCATTATTCACGGTGCATGATACTGCCTCATTGGACTTTGATTTTGATGCCTCTTCTTACGGCGGTGCCAGTACTGATAACAGTCACCACGGTGGCAATGGTGCTAATAATAGTAATAATAGCAACAATGGAGGACCGTCATCCGTGAAAGAACCACTGGTAAGAACGGGATCCAATTCATTGTCACTTCATCAGCACATCTACGTCTCCAATCCCAACATTGTGCGCCACGAAGAGGCCCCCTCAGACGATGACGACAATGATGCTGACAGCATCATCAGAAATGACCAGTTAGAAGACTTTTCTCATGGTGCCAAGCATAATCATCACACCGCTTCCGGGATGGCAGTGGCACATGTTCAAATGACTGCAGCAGCAGATGCGGATGATATTGGCTCCGTTACTGAGCATTTTAAGCCCATTCCCCCAGAGAAACCTCAGAGGAAGCTGTATAAATCATCTGGAGGAACAATCAGTTCCATGAGCAACAAACACAGCCTTTCCTCTTCCTCGCTTCCGCAAATGGTATCAAAGTCCATCCTATCCTCTCCACAATCGCTAAACTCTTCGTCGGCTACGTCCGCTTCTACCGTTGCCCTCTGTAGTAATCTCAACGTCAGCAGCAGCAGTGGTGGCAACAGTAACAGCAACAAGCCAGTGTTATTAGTTCCGCTGAAGACAGAAAGTGTCAGCTCGCCAAGAAGCAGCTATCCAAAAGAGTCGTATTTATATCACGTCATGGGAAGAAGTTCTTCAACCTTTGCCCCGTACCAAAGGTCTCTGAACTTTCTGCCCTATTCCCAATATCCTCCTGGTGGCAGCAACAACGCTCCAGGGGATTACTACGCTTGGGGTAAAGGGAGACATCTGCTAGTTCCCTTTTCTTCGTGGCTGGAACTATCCGAGATGCCACAAATCCCCCATGCCGTCTCCAACTCCAACGCCCTCACGCCTTCAACTGCATCCTCCTCTCCGCGTCACAACATGGCCAAAAACTCTCGTCATAGCTCCAGAAATAGTCAAAGACTAGCAGCAGCCGTGGCTGCCGCATCAAACAACCCAAAAGGAACATCCAAAATTCTTCTCCGTGACCTGTCATCCAGAGATCATGGAGTCTGGGCCAGCCTGTCGCAGAGATTCAAAAAGAATTTCCGCGAGAATCTCATTCCAAAACTGAATGGAATGTGGTCCCAGCAAGCTGCTGATGGGAACCGAGCAAACAAGAAAAGGACCAACAAAAAAGTTACTTTCAATGCTTGGGCAACAGTTCAAATGGTATAGTTGTAGATGCAAGGTCTAACTAACTATAGAGGTAGTATTGCAAACAATTTTTTTAAATACTTTTTTTTGCTACCAAATGAATAATAATATTTCTTTTTCTTCATTGCACTGCCGCTGCCGCCGCATATACATACATACTTATTCACATGGTAAAAAAAATATGAAACAAAAACAGAAAACGCGCAAAAACAACAACAATACAATATTTTTCACAGCTTATTTGTTTACTCTTCTTTTTTTGCTCGTAGTTTGTAGTTGTATTTCCTCCAGTTATTTTTCCAAATAATTATGATAATTATACGATAATCATACTGTAATGTATAGAATGATGATAATCCACACACACAAAAAAATACAAAAAATATTATATGAAAGCATTATTATTATTTTTATTTTTACCAAAACTGATTCCGTAGTAAATGAAGGTCTGTCGAAATAAAGTCAAGCATATTAAAAAAACTAGAGATACAAAACACGTCCATGTAGTAAACGTAGTAATGCGAAGTAAGTATAGTCAAATTTATACAATCATCATCAACATGAGTGTATTGAATGAATAATCAACGCTGAAAATATAATACTATTTTACACAGTTCACGTTGAAGTCCTTGAGCAAGCAACACTTTGTTAGGGGCAGAAAAACATTATAATCTGTTCTAAAGTATGGTAGACACACTCTTATCATTATTATTATTGCTATGCTAATTTTCACAAAGAGCATCAGAATGCAGTGACCATCAAACAAACAAAATACTTGCACAAGTCGATTTTAGGATAATATTAGTAGCCTCGCCTCTTCTTCTTTTAATTTTATATTGCGTGCATTGCTATTTTCAATAGGATAATTGCAGTCTTCTACAATCAAGCAAGCACCTGATGATAAATGTGTGGTCTGCTTTGTGGCTGTGGAGAGATGCATGCTTGTGTGTGTGCGTGCGTGTATGTGCAAGCGTACGCACAAAATAAAATAAACAAAAGTTCCACATTCCGTCTTTATTTCTTGCATCTTTATTTTTTGCTGCAAGTGCTACAATAGTTGCACATCTGCCTATACACTTTTACACCAATTTTTTTCCTGGTGGTATCCATTTTTGAAATTGCACTATATTTTCAAAAGTTCTGCGCAAACATATATATATATGTAGTTTAAATATTTATATTTATGATGATAACAATTATTGTAGAAATTTAAATAGCAACCAGAGGGCCTAATGATTTAGCCTTTTTCACAATGAGCTTAAAAATGAAACAGTTATCTTGTATTCAAACTTAAAAGTAATAAAATATATTAGAGTATGTTGTAAATAAAACTAAGCAAAAAAGCCATCATAAATACAGTAATAAAAAACTTTTAACAAATCATTTTTTCCATAATATTTCCAGTAGGTACTTCACAACTTCAAAGAAAAAAAATTATTTTTCCTTATCATTTTTATATACGAGCATATTTCATATTTCCTTAATTTCTTTAGCATTTTCTTTTCTTAAGCCAGTAGTAGTAGTAGTAGTAGAACATCAGACCTTCGAAGACAGTTTTTAAAATACAATTTTCGCCTTTTTAATTCAAAGGATAAAACAAGACTAAAGATGATAGTATACACTAGAGAAACAAGCAAAAATATGTGATTATGATTAGAAAATACAACAAAAAAAGATAGTGAGAGGCCACTACTACTGCTGACTGTGGTGGTGGCAAACAATGAAGAAGGTAGCTTAAGAAAAATTCCTTTTCAAAAAACAAGCTCCGTTTCTATGTCATCATCATCATCACCATCGTCATCAAAATATTATCACAAGCATCGTTTTTTCTTACTTTATAAACGTCAAAAAGAAATTTGCAATTGCAGTTTTACATCGTTTGAGTATTATTATTTTTATTATTATTCTGTAAGCGTGGACCTTCTTCTTTTTCTTAAAGTTATGTGTGTATGTGTGTGTTTGTGTGATGATGAATCATTCTAAACTTGATTCTCTCTCCCTCTCTCAGCCTCAATACTACTCAACCTTTCCTTCTTTTTATATTAAACTTTTTCATGAAAAAAAATATGACGAGTGACTACTACTACTACTACTGCTGCTGTTACTACTACAAAAGATTTCACTTTTTTGTTTCACAACGAAAATTAACAGAAATGTAATAATAATATGATGTGATTTTTTTGCAAGCCACTGTGACTGTGACGGTTATTATTGACGATGATAGAATTTGTGTGACATGTCTTTAACTTGGAGAGAAAAAATAATAATGATTGAAAAAGTAGAAGAATGAAAGCAGACGAGTTAGCCTAATTATTATTGCTTTGTTTGTAGAAATAGGGCGACCATCTCAGCATTATCATCCTCGTTTTCTTTCACCTGTTACGAATTCATTTATATATACTTTTTTGTAATATTAGCTCTCTGTAAACTTTTTTTACTCGTTTTGATTCCACCAATAATATAACTCTGTTTTAGATTTGTCACTAAAAATTTGTTTGTGTTTAAGTCAAGTCAAATTTTTTGTACCAATGTACTTGCTGTCCGTCGAGATCATGACGGAGGAAAACCTTGAAGAAGAAAGAACAAGATTTGCCATTTCAGACTTTTTTGCTTGTCCGATTTTATGATTTCTCTACGATTATCCCAAACTGTTATGACGATCTTAATTTAATATAATCATATTTTTTTATTCCATTCTCGCGCAAATGCATTCGTGTGAATGTATATAACAGCCAATGTAAGTGCGTGTATATGTGCACATAATCCCTCTGTTACTATTAGAACCAGTAGCAATCTCAGAAGCGTGAAAATGTGAAAGGAATCATATAATCTCGGCTTGAAGCAAATAGCAGTTTGCAATGGCAATCTGTCTCTTTCATTCTAGTAATCACATAAATTAGGGTCCTGTAAACGCTTCAAAAACCTTTTTCCCTTTGCCTCTTCTTCTTCTGCTTCTTCTTCAAAGCACTACTATTTTCTTCTCGGTAGTCATTAAAATAGTTTTTTTCTTGCTTTCCGAGTCACTGCTAACTTTTTGATGACATTTTGTAAACGTGTTGGCTACTTCTTTTGTACAATCTCGGCTTTCTGAATTTATGGTCGTTGTAAAAAAAGGAGAATGAGCGGTTCGTTCTTTTTAAAAACAGCGTCCGGTGGTAGTGGTGAAAAAAGTCATGTATTTATATATAAATATCTGTCAACTACTAAAATATATTCATCATTTATTTTTTTATGATTTACACATGGCAATAGAAAGCTGAAAGATTTACATAGGAATTTTGAACCGCAAAAGAAACATTGAAAAACTGTTTGAAGAAATACAAGCATGCTTACTTAAAATCCCATGAATCAACATCATTCTCGTCTCGTCGTTCGTCGTCGTCGTCATCATCACCATCATCGTAAAAACGGACATCATTGTAAAACTTCTACTTTGATGCTCATATCATGCAACGTGTTTCAACGTTATAGAAAGAAAGGGTATCGCTGTAAAACGTCGCCTTTCTATACCACAATTACCGTAATGATAACCAATGATTTATGTTTGCACTTTGCACAAAATTAGCTTTTTCTCTCTTAGGCTCTCAGAGAGTGCGAGAGGTTTACATTTTAGGGTCGTCAGAAAAGCGTCCTCTGGTGCCGTTATATATCAGCAATAAACCGTAAATTTAGCAATTAGCTTTTAGTCCAGTATGCAGTAGCATCATAAAGAATTCGCTCATGATTTCCTTACAGATAAATTGACAAGCAAAAGCAATGCTTTCTGTTGCTTCCTTAGAATATTTTTTAAAAAATAAATAAATAAATAGCATTCCACCTGTTCGCTAAATATAAAATTCTGATTTTGGCTTTGAACACCAGGGGACGCTAAACCGACCCAGAAAAGTAAATGTATACCTACGCTCATTTATTATTGTAACTGCCCACCATGAATCTCTCGTATCAATTTTCAACACACATATCCATCCCATATAAATCCCTTCATATATTGCATACCTACTATACTCTTTTTATGTATGCACGTCCAAATTCTGTAGGCACGAATGAAAACTGATACGCCGCGGCGATGCGATGCGACCAACGTCATAATATAAGAAAAAGGCATCCAATGCCGAGGGCATCTTGTAATAATAAATTAAAGTTGTATGTTTTTTCTTGACAGCAAATGTGCACAATATCGCTCACACTTTTTTTTCAAAACAATGTGCAATATAATCTGCTGAGAGCGAGCTAATGCAAAATTGTGGTTTGAAAGAGAGAGAGAGAAAAAAAAATGAATGAAACGAGAGAAGGATATAAAAGTATTATTCATTAAAAGCAGAGAATTTTACTTTTTTTCAATTGTGCATTACCAATAATTTATGGATTTAGTTTCTGTCTTTTCAAAAAATTATATGCTAATAATAATAATAATAAGAAATCTTACACCATTTTGGCTTTTTCCTAAATGTTCATCATAACGACAAATTTATTATTGTGTGTACAAAGCATGCGTCAGAGAAAAATAGCATGGTCAGTAGTTAGGTATATATAGGTAGCCAGCTGCAATAATAACACATGCTTATCATCACCATTTGCATTTTATTGTTATTGTATTTGTCTTTTTCCTTTGTGTCTCGTTCTTGGGGATCATTTTTTATAAAGATTTTTTTCGGCATCATCACCATCATCATATCAGAAGCAAAATCATAAATTCACATACCACACATGCGCATACACATGATTGCTCCATAAACATATCTTATTTTGCACATGATATCCCATTCCACAGCGTTGTTGCCATATATAAAACATTTTTATTGAGGCTCATCTTTGTTACTGCTGCTGCTGCTGCACTTGTTGATTTTTTGTGTTTGTGCTGCTGACGAATGATTTTTTTGTCAAAAGTCAATTGAAATAGACTTTCGTGTGTGTGTGTGTGTGTGTGTTTATGACTTTTATTGCTTTATCTCTTGTCGTCATTACATTCAAGTTGGGACAAAAAATAACTTGATAAAATATTTTTTGAGAGAAGTTAGAAAAAATACCTTCTTCTTCACTCATCATCATGCTCATCATCATAGTGATAAACAACTTTGACTTGCTTGTTCCAACTTTTTGCATATTTTCAGTGTCAGGACACGACAAAGCATGCACTTGTATAGTCTTTGTCTATGTAATAATAATAATAATATGCAGGTATTCACTCCTTGACATAATTGCTTAACTGGGAGTAATTAATATTCATGATATTCCTTCACCAATCCATTCGACAGTGTGCAGCATCACAAGATCTTCCAATAGCACAAATAATAATAATAATAACAGGGATCAAGACTGTTATTGCAGTGCGGTCACTGCCACCAATTCCCCTGCCTTGTTCCCCGCAACAATAAAAAATCCCTTGCCTATATTTTTTCTGGTAGCAATTTTCTTTAAAGATAGCATATAACACTGAACAATGTGCAATAATAATCATCATCAGTATAGTCTTTGTGTATGTATATATTTCTGCTGGTCTGCCTATAAGCAGGATTACTGCATTTTGCTTTTGCCTTCTTGATGATTATGATTATGATGATCAAAAGAGCATTCTGCACCGCTTCTGTTGCATGGTAGTTTTTCGTTGAGGATGATGCCATTCAAACAGTTAGTAGGGCAAGCAATAATACTCTTTCAATGATGATGATGATAATGATAATTCTACGTGCGTTCATAAAAATGCCAATCTCTCTCTCTCTCTCTCTCTCTCTCTCTCTATCCTTTGGTTACGTTGTTAGTACTCACTCACAAGAGAAGAAAATAAAAATCTCTTAAAGCTGTCCGTATTTCGCTACGCATATATAATATTTTAGCACACATTTACACAGTTTTACTTCAGCTCCTTCATCTTCTCTTCAGTCAGTTAGTAAAAATATGAATTATTCGTGGCTTCTTGGTTTTTGATATATATTATCATCTGTAATGCCACAAACAAGTTTACGACGGGGAGAGTGAGTACATTTATTAAAGTCATCCTGTAGAAAAAAAAACTATAATGTATACTGGTAGCAGTGTAGTAGTAGTAATAGTAGTAGTTTGACGTGTGAAGATGAACAGTGTGTGAGATGATGATGAAGATGCGAATTTAAGGGTGTCTTGCGTAGTATTTTACCAGGTTCTGTTGTAGAAAAAAAGGATGCTCAATTCTTTACTACTATCTAACTATCTCTCTGCTTTATCTACAATCTGTACGGTTATTACTCTGTTGTACTATTCTTAACTCACCCGACTACTATTACGACGACGACGACGACAACAACAACAACGTCGAGGACCACTTGGTTAAAATTTCTTTGACCATTTTCTTCTTCTTCTTTTTATCCAATCTCTGCAAATAGGGAGACGACAGACAACTTTGAACTTTTTGCTAAAGTTGCTGCAACAGCAGCAGCATCAGCAGTGGAAAAAAGGGAGAAGAGGGGAAGGTTGCCGCTGTATTGTTCGCAAAACAAACCTGCTGATTACTTGCAAATAAATGTTGCATGCATGCATGCATGCTTACTGTTGAAAAAAAATGTGACGACCTAGAAGTACGTTTACCTGATAATCTTACTATCTTAATGACTTACTACTAGCAACGACCGAATCAAATTGTATATTACGCGTCTGCTGCTTTGCATGTTACTTGTAGCAAAACCTACCTACCAGAATCAGGTGCACAGGTAATAATATTATGACGACGACGACAATGATGATCACCATCAGGATAACAACAATAATAATAATAATAATAATAACTGAATGAATTATTATGAGCATAAAGGAGACATGTTGCAGAGTTTTTTCCCCTCCCCCTACTTACAAGAACTTGGTAGAGGTAGGTAGATATTTTTTTAATGCGTTTGTTGAGCATGTATATATACAGTCAACTGGACACTTGAACAGGTATTTTTTTTTCAATTTGACGGACTCAACGTGTTGTTGCTGTGTATGTGTGCAGTGAGTGCAAGTGGATGCTTTTTAGTCAAAAGTGTTTTTGAGAATCCTTGGCAACTTTTTTTTTCAGGTTGCTGTGCCGTATACCTTTGAGCTATTTAATATCAAATAGAATGGCGATGATAATAACAGAAATTATATTAAAATGTCACACCAATGCAAATAGTAAATAAATTAATATGTAATGATGACCATGATAGTAATACAATATGTTTATCAGTGCCACTTTACTTGTTCAAGATGCATGTTACCTATGATTTGGATGAGATTTGTGGTGTTATAAAATTCTCTTTTTCTCTCCAAATTATACGCTTCTTGGTAATTTAGGATGGCATACATTTTTAAAAGTCACATTTAGATTTTTTTTTTGTAATGTCAGCAGCAGACGCTACAATTGACAATTGCTTCAAGTCAATAATTTTCGTTAAAGAAAAAGTTGGAGAGGTAGGCTGCTACACTGACTACTTTGCAAACACTTGTGAGTAAAGTCAAAACTACCTAGCTAGAGCTACATAGCTGACTTAAGTGCAAGTTAACTTGGCCTTTGCAATTTCGTGTCCAATTTTACGTGTGAAAATGTCTGGCCATATATCTTCTTCATACCGCAATACCTACACTAGTTATAATCTTGATTAAAGGGACCGACAGCAATAAACAATTTACCAACGACAATGACATGGACAAAAAATCTTCAATCTTGATGGATTTTTGTTCAAGCTATTAGAAATTAGCAAGAATGCTTTGACAAATAATAATTGTACATACATACATACATAACTAATACTTTTTCATTAATTTAGTACCCATCTTCATTTTTCTTTCTTTTGGACAACCACGTCGATCAATTTCGGTTCTATGTTTTAGAATACAACATTATTACAATTTAATAAATTTATAATAATACATAACTGCATTTGCTATATTATTGCTTTCCAAGAAATGCACAACATATTATTATGCTCATAAACAACATGTAACATCTTCCGTATATTACATTATATACATATAATAGTGTGTGTAGTGTATATATATATGTACATAAAATGTACTAACAATTAATAGCAATAAGTAATTTTTAAACATGAATTTCCTTCACTGTGTACATCTATCAATTTCAATTGATTTGTTGTACTTCTGTATAATTTTCACTTGCACTTAATCAATATTACTTTTTTTTTGAGGGAGAGTGTCTTTTGTAGCAAATTTCCGTTTGCTAAAGTATTTTATAATATCACTTCACTTTACAGTTGCTGTCACGTTGTTTATTATAATAAGAATATTGGATATTGTAGCTTTAATATAATAGTAATACTAGTAAGTTTAATTATTACTGTAGTATGTATTTTATAAGAGATTACAAGACGACAAGCACATTATATACCCATTATTATTATTATTATTAATGTTATAAGTTAAAAGCTGATGATGATATGATGATAATAGTAATGTTTCTAGATCATTTCACTTTGTATCAGGTATAATAATTGCGCCTGCCAACATTGTTATAGTTATTATATTATATATTATTATTATTATTATTGCTGTAAAATGCTATTATAACAATAATAATTAATTATTGTTCGTTAACATTGCTGCTGATAAAAAGCTAATCTACCTTTCACAAACTTTCAACTGCACTGTTTTACACTCTTCAATAGCAAATTAGATCAATAAATAAATAAAGACAACATCGCAACGGAGTTTACGGTAAAAAATATATATATCATTATGATTATACAATTAATAATAATAATTATAATAAACTATTATAAAAAAATATGCTATATTATATTATTCAATAATGATATGATATAACGATAAATAAATAAGTAAATGTACATGTATATTTTAATACCAATCACAATTTGTTGCCTAGTTTTAGTCCTATATATATATATTGTTAATCGAAAAAAGCTCCTATGGTAAAATATATTATTATTATTAATATTATTATTATTATATATTTGATCGTATATATATGATTTGACCATGATGTGGAATCTTGTTAGTAAATTTTTTTTTGTTTTATGATGGTGTACCGCTAAATAAAAAACGGATGTTGTTATGGAAAATGTCCAAAATGATAAGGAATTATAATGGTGTTCTTTTATTCTTTCAAATTTCACTGCTACAAATCCCAACAAAGCAACAACAAAGGCTTTTCATACATAAAAAAGTAAAGAAAAAAATATTAAATTATCAAATCCACAAAAGCAAACTAGGTCTACATTTAAAGGCACGTTTGATATATATTTTTTTTAATAATTCCTTTTAATCTGACTTTGTTCATAGATTGCATGCTTTCATTATTATTATTATTATTAGATTATACCCTTTTATTTTATTTGGAATTGAACGGAAACAAAGAAAAATCTTACACAATCTATGGCATCCCATCCTCCTTCAACAATAAAAACCAATAATAAATTCGTGATATCTTTGCAATGCATGCATGCGTCTTGAAAGACGTGATTGATATTTAATTTTATGATTAAAGGGTCATTTTTTTACTAACCCCTGTCTCATTTCTACCAGCTAAAAGCACACTGAACCACTTTATTGCATCATTACGTCATATTATACACCACCACCAACTGCAGCAGCAACAGCAGCATGCCTGCGTGTGCACTGGCTTATCCGCCTGAAAGAAAAACGCTGTGCGTTTTACTTTAATAATAGTAATAGCAAATAATAATAATGGCATTGTAGGAGAGAGATCATAAGTCAAAAAAGTGAACCAAAAGTATATTTAATTTCATTATATTTACGCTGTTATTTGTGTGCCAATTATTTCATAAATATCGCCACTAATATGACCTCGCTGAAAGAAAAAAAAACAAGGATTCATTCCCATTCGGCTCTGGTGGTGGCCCCTAAAATTCAATTTGTGGAATTAGTAAGACTGTTCTCTTGTGAGTAGTAGTAAGTATTCACATTTATACATTATATGCCACAGGAATGATTATCGACGCTATATACGCATCTCTCTCTGTTTTGTAAATAATTCGATTAGCTGACCGACAACCACATCACCGGCATCTCAACTTGAATTGGATGCATGATCACTAAATTTCGACAAGAAATTACCTATATACCACATGTCATGTAATAATGTGATGCTCGTTCAATACAGCAGAATTAAAAGAAATGGAATTACTATGATCTACAAGGAAAATTAAATGTATGATTAGTGGAGAGTAATTGTTCATGGTCCTGTCCTGTCAGCAACAAAAAAAATTGAATAGGCGGTAAGGTAACGTAATAACAGTGAATGAAGACGTACACTTCCATTAACTAACTGTACTTGTACATATTACATCAAAGAACGGAACACAACTACTGATTCCTGACACATACAATTAGCGTAAATCACATGAAATGCATTTACAGTCGTCATATGCAATTATTTACTCCGTTAGGTAAGAGGAAGGGAGGAAGCAACTATTTAAAAAGTTATCTAAAACATTTTTTTATTACTGGTGAATAAAAGAGGCTTCTCGTAATGACATGGCAGCATTTGTATGTACAGGTATACATATATACACACACAAGAATAGTTCAAGAGTCAACGTGTATGGGCATGAAATCGTGCTCAACTTTCTCCGACGACAGCAGTCTACGCTCTCTCATTAGACAACAACGGCAAAGGCAAAAGCAGTTAGCCCAATGTCTTTGATCCTTACCTTACCTTGTTTAGTAACATAGGTAATTAAGATCTCAACATAATTTGTAGTCTTGTTTCTTTTGAAGGTTTTCAACTATCAAATGTCGGAACTCTTTAAAGAAACCTCTTTAAATGGTTAGTAATAGGAGACTACTGTCCATAAATGGTCTCCACTCTGGAAATGGCAGTCCAGCATTATTAAAAGTGCAACAGAAATTTAACCATTTTTAGCCCAAATTATTGAATGTATTGAAAATGCAATGCGTATAAAGCATTTTTTGAATTAAATTTAAAATAAAATGCTAGGAACTAAAAGTAAAAGCTGATGAGAATTGACAGACTCTTACTCTCAAAAAACCTTTTTGATCCCGTGTCCACGTACCGATATACGTACCTTTTTATTTATTGATGTATGGTTTTGTAATTCAGATTGAAGCCTATAAATAAGATAGGAAACAAGCGCCAGCCAAATATCATGAATTTCGCTTCCACACTGTCAACGTCAACCATATTATAGCGAAACGGATCGTGATTATCGTGATCAGTATTTAATGCACTTGCAATCTACACTACACCATATACATGGCTATGTTAAATAGGTATATACTTTGTTACTCTTACTTTTACTTTCCTCCTTGATAACTGCCTTGTAAAAGGGTTTACTCCCGCAAATTACTATACTTGTTCTCCACATGTCAAAGGATATTATTATTATTGTTATTATTGAACAGATTACTCTTACTTCATACTTTTCATTTGCACAAATCCCACAAAAATGCGTGACAATTCTTTAACAGTTGGGTTACCGTTGTTGCGCATGAATTTCAAATCAAACGGATAAAAGTAGACTGACACTGAGTGAGTATGAGCCTTAGTTTAGTTTGTGACATAACCAACCCAAAAAAATATCAAAAATTAAGTGATTACATCACCACAAGATTAGCTATTGACGACCAATTAAATGCGCGTGTGCGAGTAGCACAACCATTGCTTCCGGAGTGCAAGTTGCGGTCGACGAAAACACTTTACTTGATATTTGGACTGCATTGCAAGAAGTAAGATTAAATAATATTATTATGGTATCTTGCATTGCGCATTGTGTACTAATCTCGAGTACAAATGAACACAACAATACTACATATATAGGTAAGTAAGCATGTGTCGTCACTTTTATGTTTTTTAGCTTGCCACAGCTGCTTATTTCCAATTTAATATTGATAACTGAAATGAGCTATAATATGAAATTTATTGATCATGTTATTAGAAAAGAGTTGGGACAATTTTAATTGGTACTTTTATTATGTAGAAAAGTGGCTGCTCTTCTGAGGGTAAAAAATTAATCAATTTTCCAACTTGATTCATAAAAGTTTAAAACTAAATCAATCTTTTTATTGCATCTCTCTGTTTCCAATACTGCTCGCTGGTGTGTATGCACTACGTTAGCATTTATTTTGGCCATTACTTGAGTTGCAACTTGTGTTAAGCAAGGTATGCAGATATACATATTTTGCGGTTTCCTTTTCTTTCTACAAATGACTATAGCATCAAATTTCTTCTCGTACGATACAGAAATGCGAGTATAATAATAATACAACAAACAATAATATAGCACTTGCAGCATAAATGTTTTTGTGCTTTACACTATTTGTGAAATGAAATTTTAAAAAACCATCCTACATAATCGTTTGCTGCTGCTGGTATGATAGAAATTATTAATGATACAGCTTATTCGTAAAGTTACAAAATAAGGGAGTACCTACCTTAATATGTATGTTTGGAGATTAGATTTTGACTACACGCTGAAGAAGAAAAAAATGAATGCTGCTATTGTAGCGAGGTGAGCGTTTAATTCTCAGAGAGAGGAGACAGAGCAGTTGAGTACGGAAAACGGGATGATAAAATATGTTTCAGGGATTGAAATGCACAAAGTCGTTAGATGATGCTTAAGAAGAAGGAATTACGAAATTGTGGTGTGTGGTAAGCGTTTACAATTTAATGGAGACATTTGTTGCATGTTTTATTGATTTAATAAAAGAAGAAGAAGGGAGGACTTCGCGTCAAGTTAATAAGGATGAGANCGTTTACAATTTAATGGAGACATTTGTTGCATGTTTTATTGATTTAATAAAAGAAGAAGAAGGGAGGACTTCGCGTCAAGTTAATAAGGATGAGACCTGCAACAACAGACAGAAAGATGAAGAAGAAGATGTTAAGTATAAAAAAGCTTATTCTCCATTGAATTGCTGCACGTTGTGACATCATTTGATGATTTTCGTAGAAATTGAAAAATATAGTCATTATTTGCTGTTGAGGCAGGTACCCAGACAACATCAGACAACTATGTAACGTTTCTTTTTGTTGCTGTCTATATCGTGTAAATTTTTAATATAATTGTTGGTCACCACCACCACCACCGCCGCCACCACCACCAGAGAACTTTTTTTTATGCTTTATATATAACAGACGACATGATCATCAACATTAGTAGTGGTGGCGGTAACAACTGTCTACTAATAATAATGTTTTATTGTTGCTGAATATTGTATGATTTGTCTGAACTATAGGTATTGATGATGAAGAATTTTATACAAAAAAGTCATTTTTACCATCATTAATACTAGGCCTGAATTGAGCAAGAGTTGGAGAAAAAGAGGGTAAATTTAGGTTGTTGTACTGCTGTTGCTGCTGCTGCTGTAGGCGATACAGAAAATTATTTTAGTTTGAAAAATAAATAGTGAAATAAATGAATGCCTGATATCTTTTCAAATATTTGAAACAACCATTAACTATTCAAAGCAACAGTCTAATGTATATTTTTGTGGAAATGCACGTGCACACACACAGGATATACAAAATGCTTGCATTTATTATTTGTGCTGCTTGCGAAATGCAAGCAACATGGCTAGTTGGTTCTTTTTGCTGCGAGGTAAAGAAAATATATAATACGCAAGAAATCAACGTGAAATAATGGCGCAAATGACACAAAAGTGTATCACAACACAATCATAATAATGGTGATGATGATATCATTGTGGTGGAGGAGTTGCTATGGGACACAACAACAACATCATTAGAAGAACTGTGCATCCATCTGATGATTTCACATGGTAGATTACTTCAGATTGGTGGTTTGCTTTATTACCCGGTGGTGTTGCGATGATGGAGAAAGACGAAAGTTTAATGGTGGGGAGAGAAGGGGCGGCTTGAGATGTCCGGTTGATTCTTGGCAACCTTGTTGGTAATTAGATGTTACAATTTATATAGGCTACTTTTGCAAGTTTAGCTGTCTCGACTGAATCTGCATGGAGCCTGCCTACACAACATTTCCAATTGAAAGTCACCCTTTTATGTAAATCGATATGATAGTCGGTGCTACTACATTTTTTATTTGTTGTTATCATTATTATTATAGTATGCACCAACATAATACACATTTATTACATCAATTTCTCAGCAGGATGGTTGGATAATGACGAGGATGACGCAAGTAAGTGTATCATAGAAAAATAAAGTGTTACACATTAAACGCCATGCATAAAGACAAAACTAATAATGACAAGTGCGCGTCTGCTGTCATTTTCAATTCGTACGTTTGGAGCTACTACAATGATCAGGCCTTATATGTATGTACGTATGTATATATGTTCTCATTATACGAGCTTGCAAAAACGCTAAAATGTATGAATTGGCAATGTATTCCTATAATAATGAATGATGACAATTTGTAGGTACTTGAACACAGATTAAGAATGTTACTAATGCTGCTGCTACTACTAGTAAGCTACTAGTAGTAATGCATGTAATGTGGGAAAAGATACCAACGAAATGTTTAGCTTGTCAACCAAGTCGGAGTTGCTGTCTGCCTGTACAAAGATAAATTACATTAAGTTAAACTAATTTCAGATGACTCTAATTAAACCATCCCTTTAACTGTGTTCATTGCATAATTGCAAATTATGCTTTAAAAAGTCAACGTAATTAATTTCCCGTAGTGTACATAAAAGTTGCATTGGCATCATCGCTACCATCATCATCATCAGGATATTTTTGAGGATGCTATTTTTTCATTGTTTCAAATAAAGTAACGCACACACGTACCATTTTACTGATACATGTTTATGCTGATGCTAGAAGAATAGAGAGTGTGTTTGTGTGTATGCCCTGTGTGTATGCACATTTTTAAAAAGCTTTTTACTACATGCAAAAAATAATTCACGCTCACCCAATCCAAAACTAACAATTTAGTTTTTGCAAAAGGTCAGCGAACGCGAACCATCAGGTAAGATGATGACGGTAGTGGTAAAAGGAGAAGAAGAAGTACATTCTTTATTCAGGAAGTAAGAATTTTCTCAAAAGCAGCGTCTTCGAAAGGCTTGGTGCTCACAGACAAGTACCCCCTTTCAATTTTTAAAAAAAAGAAGATATTCTGCTGGTGCTTCTATACTATTGGCCATGTTGCTATTCATTCATTCACTCATTCATTCAGGTAATTCTAATTACGATAGGGCTACATTAATGGGTAATGCATGTATTTATTTATGGCTACCACACTGCAGCTAAATTGTAATGATGATGATTACGGATGACATATCACTAACACGCTTAAGCAATTGCCGTATAAATTTTGATCATTTTGTTTGATATAATGTGTTGTATTTTTTTTACATCATTCACTCTCAAATAAACGAAAAATTCGTCGCGGAAGGAAGTAAAATTGTTTTTTTTTGTTTTGTTTTGGGAGGCAACTCTAATGATGCTAACGATCTACCATATTTAAATAAACATCATGCATCCAGTCAGAGTATACAACTCTTATATAATTTGCGCATTTGTGTAATCATAATGAGCTTAACGGCTTTTATGTATTTTTCTACAGATTTTTTTTTCTCTCTCTCACTCAAAGTACATATAACCCGAACAAAAATTATTCCGACGATTATTTACCAACGAGTGAATCTAATGAAAAATAGGCAAAGTAGATCCTTCTCAGCAGCAGCATCATCATCATTATTATTATCATCATTTTTTGAAGCATTGTCCTTGTTTCTATTTCCGGAGCATTAAAACGATTTGGTGCTGCTTATTTATTATGAGACAATTTTAATGGGACTTGACGACTATACCTTTTTACACGGAATGTAGTAAAATGAGCACAAAATCTGGCAAATCTTACAACAATGACAATGATAATAATAATAATACAATGAAATTCTTTTGGGGGTTTTGACTGGCTATCTTCAAAAATACCTGTGTTTTTGAACGTCAAAAAAAATTATTATTTGAGTCGGTCGGTAGGTGAAATATTATCGCGTTTACTGGCTCTTTCCCCTTTAATTTGAAAGGTAAAAATTAGAGGATATGCATACATACCTGAAACAATGACCAGACCAACATGCGTGATTATTACATTATGGTGCTTTTTTGGTTAGCCAAAGAAACCTACGAATGTAGTGGTGTAGATAAACACATACGTTAATGCTTGTCCTATATGGATTTACTTTAATTCTTAAATACATAATCCGTATTAATGGTGTTGTTACTACTGCTGCTGTTGCTGCTACAGTATAATGCTATATTATGTTATGATGATGATGATATGCAGTGTACACACTTAATGAAGATAATCTGTTGCGCATAACTCTTCAACAAAAGGAACTTGCTAAAAGATGCATACATAATTTTCATGATCTTCATTGCACAAAGTTAATACAGCGTCGTAATGGCATCACTTATTCTGCTTCTTTTCTTCTGGTAGCTGGCTAAAACATGCTGAATGCTTGGCTCTTTCAGCCACTACTACTACTACCCCGAGCCAGGATAATCACACACTTGAAAAAATTGACCTGCTGACCCAGTTGTTTCCTGTATGTAAGGAGTGGTCATCCCACATCATTACTTTTTCTATCCTGAGATAAAAATGTCTTGTGGTGGCAGCAGCAGCGTGTTATACTGCAGCAGCAGCAGCAACACAGTAACAGCCTACGAACATTTAAAGAACCTTGTCAGTGGTTCAATGGCTTGCTGGTAAAACGTTGTTGTTGTTGTTGTGTGGAGGTTAGGTGAACATCATCATCATCATCAGCAGCAGCAGCTTCACAAAAAGAGAGAAAGACGTGCGTGCAAAGGAAAAGAAAATTCACGTTTCATTTTTCTCTCAATAATAATAATAATAAGTAATATAATATCACTTTTTCGTCTATCTGGCCAACAACAGTCTTAAACGCAAAAAAATGTAACTTGGCTTATGGGAAAGTACACTTTTATGCATATTGGTTCTGCAGGTAATATAAAAACTTTGTTCTGTTTGGGATGCAATGATTTGCCGATTATAATGCAGTGTATGTATGTATGTATATATGTTTATGTGGCTTGTTAAAAATTTGCAATGATGTTGTTGAACGTACATTTTTTTGTTTTTTGACTACCTTTCGGCACTTGCTTATACAGTAGCATATTATTGCTATTTTGCCAACAAGCAGCATTAATCTCTAGATGCATCTACGTTTGTACATCCTTCCCTTTAATCCTATGCCATATGTCACAATAATTTTCAGAATCGTTTATTAAACGAATACCGTGTAAACGATCTTTTCATTGATTTTATAATAAGTAAACACGTCATTTAGTACAGCAAACAAGTAATAAAACGACAAAAGAAAACCGGCTAAAATGAATGTAACGTTTATTCAAAGTGAATATTAAAAAATACCAGCACAAATTTCTCATATTCTAAATTGAAAATGTGTAAATTGTTCAGAAATAAAAAAAAACTGTTTTGTCAATAAAATTTTATTTGTGTTTTAAAGTGCCGATATAAAAAGTAAACTGTTTGGCACCCAATGAAGTCCATGACCCAGTCAGTATCCAGCTAAAGCCTTCTCATAAAAAATTGCGGGATGGTCACTGACGTGGACACCTCACGTTCCAGATTCGGATACATTGATCCGTCTGACCACCGGTTCCTATAAACTCGTTAACATCATTTTCGTGACTTTTTTTGAGCACGGCTATACACACCCGGTCCCCAAGAATTTCGTGCAGGTGATCAAGTTAGAATCCACATCGCTATTTTAAATACTCATTGTAAAAATCTAGCATTCAATTATGAAACTAGATGCAGTTCTTCAGTATGTGTATTCTTATAATGCATAATATCGTGCCACTCTTTCGAGTTTACACTCCCAGTAAAAATATTTGTTGATAACTTAACTGGCCCATTAAGAAACATTAATGACGCTGGATGAATACTTGAACAGCGACTTGTAAAGTCAGAATCCAAAACTGTATTCATAATATAGACTCCATACATGTAGGTTATGTCACAGTGTGGCGTTAGGAAATGGGATTTGATCTGATCTTTAAGTATTTTAAGTCCTAAAAAAGAAATAATACGACAAGGGCATCTAAATCATACAAAGTCTGATTTTTAAAAAAATTAAGTGCAACAAATTATTTTTATGGTTATACGTAAGGCGTCTATAATAACATGCGATGCGATACCGTCAAGAATGTGTTTTTTATTTTAAAATATTTTCTAGGTTTAAAGGCTTTAAATTTCTAATGTTTGTAATCTCAGCAGGAGTGTTGAGCAGCTCTTGTCCTATAATAGACTACGAAATCCGACAGACCCACGGACAAACTCTTCGACCAAAATTAAAACGTAAAGTAGCGCATAGCTCGGTACTTAATAAATCAAAAAGCCGACAATTAATCAAAATTGAGAACGCTCCACCGCACAACAGCAGCGCCTCATACTTTTAACGTTCTGTTCTCTACGAGCGTGGCTTGGCTTACATAAAGTTTTAGCAAGCTTGTGCTAAAATGCGATACCGGTTTTTTCGTCGTTACTAAAAAGACAAAGCTTTTAGTCCATTGCTGTTTTAGTGAGTTGAAGTGATGTTGCAATGTTTTCTCAATAATGGATAATTTACAATGCCAAAAATTACTGCATGCAATGTAGGTGAATTATGTATGAATAGAATGTTGGTATACCTACATATACATTCAAGTCAACAGGTAGGTAAATTAATGAACCCTTCTTATTATTCCGAAGGACACCACAAAAATTTTTGCTGCACTGTCAGTAAATTAAAAGACAATAACACATTATGAAATGATGCTAAACAAGTTAGCTATTTGACCAAAAGAGAGAGAGAGAGAAATATGATGCGTTTGTTGGTGCGTGTAAATTGACGTTTTTTTTTCAAATTAATAGCATAAACATTGATGCGTGTCCTATAGATTATATATATTGTGTCCACAAATGTAGAAAAAAAACATGTTTACTTGACCACTACTCGTTCAGTTCAGTCACTCTCTGGGAGATAAAATAAGTATGCCTGACATGAAGTCTGCCTTTAGAACCAAGAGATGTATTCACGTTACCCACTCCCATCTTTTTATTAGAAAAAAATATAATATTCACGGACGGACACGAACTAAAAATCACATCTTTGTTCAAACTAATATCCCATCATCATATTTTGAAAATTACTGGGCACGTAGAGGAGCTGAGCTGAGTAGAAAACTGGTACGTAGGCACACAGTCATTTTTCTTTTTTGTCGAAAAACAAAGAATTGAGTTGATTATTGTTGTGATTATTATGTTTATGAAGTTCATGTATGAATTATTTACTGACTCGGTCGAACTACAAACTGCTGCTGCTGTCCCACCATCATCATGATGCACTGGCTTTATACGACGAGAAGCCTATAATGCGTATAATTTAATGACTGAAATTTATCGCTTTTGAAAACACGCCAACGCAAGGTTATGAACTTTGTTTTCATATTTTTTACGATGTCATCAAAATCTTCATTTTTCCCCTTCTTTACATCGAGTTAGCAGTTGTAGACACAGTTGGAGAAATCACAATGCTGACAATGTGCACAGGATAATAATTGTGGCGATTTTTTTTGGTTTATATTTTTACTGCTACAGAATTGCACTTTTTATAATAATATGTTGTTAGGCAGGTGGAAAATGAAACTTTTGCAGCCTTCGCAATGTATATATACACCTGCACTATCTTCATCCTTGCGTATTATGTCAATAAATTGTATAAAAAAATTAAAATGACTTTGTACTGTGCAGCTGTATTGTTTTTAATAATATGACGAGTTTGATTGATGAAATGATTGAAATCAAAAATAAATTTATTGCAAGAAAGAATGATTCATTTGACAACTAGTTTCACGATTTTACTGAAATTCTCGTTCAATAATGACGAGAATCGATTTGAAGATGTGTAGGTATTATGTGTATATTCCATATTATTGCAAGTGAAAGTATTACACACCTTTATAGACGTTTTACCTCCTTCAATGAAAATAAATATTATTACTATTACATTACTTGCCATGATAAAATTTCATGAAGAAACTAGTAAATATATTTGACATCAACAAGTCACAACTCTCAACTACAATTGATTTTGCTAGTTAAATGCTATCAACGACTAAACGGAAGTTTACATGTTAGTGTACAAAATTCTAAACCAATGTCATTTCATCAGAAAAATGCAAATTATGCAGCTGCTTGCTAAGGAAATTTCCAAATTTTAATCAATTTTTTTATTCACCTTTATTTACTCTTTTCCTAAAAAATAGATTTGAAACAAAATTGCGATTGAACATTTGTACGAGCAGTTTGTGAAATATTGTTTATGCGTATAAGAAGATGCACTTTTATTACTAATTGTCAATCTCTTTTCTCTTAAGCTTATTTATTTGCGGTGTCTTCATCTTCCATCCTTTTTGCGCAAATAGGGACACTGACATAAAAAAACTAACTTGTTTGGTGGTTGTGTTAGCAAACCGAATATAATGTTTTGACTTAGTTTCCTTGTTCAGTTCACAGGATTAAACATTCAACTTATTCTGGACAATCTTTAAAAGTTACATTCACTTGTGATAGTGAATGAATATATGCAGTATTACTATAGAAGTAGCAAGAGAAGGAAACCTCTTATTGGTTTTAATAAATGTATTGGTCAAAAAGTCAAAATAATAAAGCATTGTGTACATTTTCTATTTCCTTTTTTTCACATGTCAATTTATTTATTCAAAACTTCAATTAATTATTACAACGAACAGACAGAAGCAGAAGACTTTCAAACTGAAAGGATAAAATAAACTACTTTCATACTTTATTGTAATATTTTAGAAATTTGACCAAAATCTTTTAGCACAAAACAAAATTAAAACATTTTTATTTGCATAGTTTACAGAAAGATATAAATTTAGATTTCTCTCGAAACATTTCTCTTTGTATCTCGTTTAGGAACATTAGGGATTATAAAAAATCACAGTACAGTTTATATATTTAATTTAATATATCACTTTGTATTACTTCTTGACTCATCTTCAATACTAACTTTGGAATATATTGTATTTATCAGTAAAGCTTTGTGTCATCCTGCTTTAATATTTAATGGGGCCACAAAATGTTATTGATACATTGATAAATAATCATTTCATAAATATTGCTTTAATTACCATTCACAATACTAATCTCCACATCTTTTAGTACTTCACTTCGTTGTAATTCAAGCATTTCAATTGTCGCTTCCAGCCTATTTGAAGTCATCTCGTTCATGAGAATGTAGTCAATTCGGTTTGCGCAAAATACGTACAACCGAAAGCTATAGTTTAAATGTTGAATCGCAGCGTACGCGTCGTTTATCTCGCCCTCAATAGGTAAACTTACCAAACTTGGTATCGGGTCAGTGTTGTCCCGATATCTAGTTTTCCCATAGTCAAATTTTTGCACCACATCCAATATTTTTACATCCCACCAAGCAGCCGTGTTCACACTATTGTCACCCCGATAGTACGACGAGTACAGTGCTTTAAAATGTTTCAATTCTAACGACATTAGGAAAAGTATTCGTGTCAAATGAGTAATGTAGTTTGGAGCATTTCTGTCTTGGAAAATCTTTTCAAAAATGTGCTTATATAGACCCAAACTGATGACAGGAGGAACAAAGTCTTCTTTGTTCTCTACGCGCATATACGAGCTGGAATAATAGTTGTACACAACAGTGATGATAATGTGAAGGTAAAAAATCACCCAGTGGAAATGGAAAAAACTGAAAACCTGCTCACTTGGATTAGAGTAGGGAATATTTAAAATACCAGCTGTCGTGGAAATAATCCTGCTAAAATATTGGGTTCCCTTGGACGTTGCTAAATATTCGCAATAGGATAAAGATACAGTGTATTCAGTGGTGGTGGTGATGTTGTCAGTTGCAAATGTTGTGTTGTCTTCAGTTGAATACGTTACGTTATATTCGTCTGTTGTTATATTCGTGAAAAAAATTGCAGGAGATTCAGTCACCTCTGAAGGTACATGTACAGGGGCCATTAGTTTCACAAAACAGTATAGCAGAAAATATGCTAGGCCAAAGCTAAGTACTTGGGTTATACATAATGGAAATCGTTTATGATAGCTGAAAAATTTCAGCCGGGCTCTTGATAGCTCAATGAAACGTGTTGTTGTTCCGGAGAACGTATTAATCCAACGGTTTACAAGGTAGGAAGCACGAATATGAATTCCTAGAGGTAGATTTTCAGAAGTAGATAGAACAGAGGGGAACAAGACGACAATGACCCAGTTGGACAGGAATAGAATTACCAGGCATACAATACCGTGACCGAAACTTACGCTGGCTGCAAAGCCCACCAGAAAGAAACGGGACACTGCAAGGATAATAAAAAGACAGGTGGTAAAAGGTAGCGTTAAAATACTTTCAAGCTGAATCTATTTATATGCATAGTAATATAATTTAATAATAATTTTAGCTTAATATCTTGCTTACATATTGCTGTGGAACTACTGAGGAGCTTCAGTGCAGGTGCTACACAATTTTCCGACCATGTCGGTACAGAATAGCGACCATTTGTAGTCAAGTAGCCTTGAACATGAAGAGAATCCAGATAAATGTGTCGTTTCCATTCGTACGCCTTGGCGATTTGGATGGTTGCGATGAGATCAAGAACCACGACCAAAATTCGCATGCCTTCAACAAATACAAAATACAACTTTCAAAGTTTTTAACATAATTTTATAATTGTGCCCAGTTTCTAGAAAACGCTAATAAAATTAAAATTTATAATTAATATTTTGATTGTTGGTTCTTACAGTTTGCCAAATCAAAAATGTGAGGGGAACAGGGTGAATGAGCAAAGTAATAAAATTGCAGAATCGCCATTGGAATTCTTTGTAGGAAGGCATCATGAAGGTCATCACGTACGTCTACAAGTTCTTCACGGTTGACTCGAAGAATGAATTCGAACTGCTCCCTGAAAAAATCATAACCATAACATAAGGTATTTTAAAGTGTAGACCTCTATCAGTGCTGCAGCACAAGATAAGTACAGAAACGAGAAAACAAACTTGCATACTATTTCAGAAATTGAAAATGAAATATGTGTAGCTGATACATACATTGTAACAGTTTCTCCATGAATGAATTCTTTCCCAAGAACAGATAATTTATATTTTCGATGAAGAAGCGCACGCCTATATTTACAGGGTTTCATGATAAGCAACATGGCATTCCAGAATCCTCCGACTTGATTATTACAAAATACTGCCTCCTTGTTTAAATTACGTTGGCTATTAAAAACAAACAGCTTGAGAGCATGGACATAACTACAAAATTTAAAGGACATAATATTTTTTTAACTCAGTTAATTAGACTTACAAATACATTTTCAAAAGAATTGTCACGATTGCAGAAATAAGCCATAATGTTAGGGTGGAAAACATTTCCCAAAATCTGGTATCATATATTCCACTAGTTTCCACTCCTACAAGTATGGTAATAAGGGCTGCGCGCTCTCCAATACATAAAGCCATTTTAAAAAGAACACAGAAAAAGTTTTCCGAGTAGCCCAATCCAATTTTTTGACGCCTTATCCAACCGGTCAGGATGGCTATACCGGTGAAATCATAATAAATAGTAATATCCGATGGACTTCTGCAAAGATCGTTTCCGGGTCGTTGTGAGGCTGCTCAATGGAACACAATTTAAAAAAATATATGTACCTATGCAATTATCTAAAGTTTTAAATTAAACTCAACTATATGTATTCGTTTTAATTTACGACATTTAAAAATAAAAATACCTCTTGTTTGTCGTTCCATTTCCATTTTGTTAATTATCGAAATCTGCTAGCATAAAATGCTATGAAAACACACACCCATTTGAAAATTTAATTTTTCTAGAAACCTGTGCTCCTAGAAATGTGGCAGAATAAATTTTTGCGTAAAATATGGACTACTAATTAAGCTACGGAATATACTACGTGTGAATTCTAGAGTTGAACAAGTGGAAGTGACAGGTCTTCGTCGTCGTGTAGCTGAGCGTTGTCACAGGAATATAAAGTTACGAAAAAGGCGAAGGAAATTTGCGCAACACCGTCAATTCTGTTTTGGTCCGATACTATTATTATAGCGTACATGTCACTTTGTACACATCATCGTTCCTATTGAACCTTCCACATCATCACTCATTTTCCCCTGTCCGTTGGTCTTCGTATTCGGTCGCTGCACCTCATCAAATTTGCTGCATCCCCCAATCCCCATTTACACTGAGTCTCACTCAGAAGACTACACAGTACATATCATGGTCCAACATGTAAGTTGGCAAAGTTTTTTTTGTCAGTTTCACAATCACTGTAATTTTAAAGAGTACATTCGGCTAGTTAACATGGTATACGCAATCACTTACAACAGACAGTACTTTTTGTCAACTCTAAAGACAAAGTATTATAAAAAGACAATAAAAATCATGTAAAGGGATATGCAAGAAAAATAATAAGAACCATTACGTACACGTAATTCTCGGAAACTGAAATTGGATGAATACTTAATAAATGAATTGCAACGGGGGAATAATGTACAAACTTAGCTGGCATTAAAATCATAGAACATGAGGTGCACGTTGCTTTTTTGATGCCTAATAAAAAGCTGTCGTCATAATCTGCCATTTGACACTTAATAGTTTTTTTTCTTGAAGGCAAACGGTTGTCGATACCATTTTTCTATATTTTATGAAGTACTTGTCGCAGAAGAATCGAATACTAGTTAAACGAGCAAGCATACAGTATATATACGTATATACATATATACTGGTTATAATTATATTAACAAATGCACATACTAGGCGAACGGAGCGAATTATAAAATATTTCATGAAAACAATTCGTATAATGGTTTTATGTATCTTATTTTAAAACTGCAGTGACTTCAGCCGGCAGTGCAAGTATTTTTGAACATAAATTTAATGTCATTTAAAAAAAATCAAAGTGATTTACTCGGCTTCAAAGCAATGATCTACTTCAAAGCTGTTCTTCTTAGACACTGTACAAGTTCATTGTGGAAAAATGGGTTTGTTTACATAATATATCTTTTCTTCACTCTTTAAAACCAATTTGTTTTTTTTGAATATCGCCATTACTGGTAATAATTTTTTATAGCTAAAGTTTTAGGGTTTGGTATTGCACTCTGCAAGACGTGGTGTCGCATTGTCGTTGACGATGCAACCCGATAAAATGATGAAATACTCTGTGCATGAAGTTGTAAGTCATTCATTAAAATTGCATGCGATAAAGTTGGGAATTTTAATTGTTTTTTCTCTCTCTCATAATAATAAATCTGGACGGAATATACGGAAAGTTTGACATGGTCGAGCTTACAGAAGCTTTTCACGGTTCACTCAATAAAAGAATCATCATTACTTTATAACACTAATCTTTACACTGTCTCAGTCTCGAATGACAATGACAACTTGCGCTTATGTAACACAATATAACCCTAACTTGACATTATGATTGAAACTATTACATGTTTATCTTTTTAACTGACTTAATTTTGATTAGCAATAGACACTTGAGTTAGTTATCTTCAAATGTTAATAATGTATGATATTTTCTCATTCTTTTCTTTCCCTGCTGAAATTAAGTACAATGTAATGATTTTAAGATACCGTTTAGTAATAATCCAATACCACGGTGCCATTAGCAAAGTATGCTGATCATTTATAATCCAGGAAAGTTGATGGCATATTATGTAGTAGACATGTTCCCTGGATGCATTCATGTCATCATAAGTATTTACAAGTCATGAAATTGCTTGTGAATTTTTATATGAGAACTGATGGATGACATTATTTAGAAAAAGTAAATATGTTTTTTTTAGCTATAAGCCAATGCCTTGTCTGAAGAACAACACATGCTACCAATGTCTGAAGCAGTTATCTCTGTATTTGCAGTTTTATAATAATATATACATATATATGCCATGTGTGGAAAATTAACTAAATTTTCAATATTTGGTACTAATTAGCATAAACTGATTTTATTAATGCAATCACCATCATTACGATCAACATACACGGCCATTTCCAACACTACTACTGTAACAACTAGTAAACATTATGTTGCAATGAATTGTGATCAGATCAACGCACTTATTTACTACAATCATTTCTATTTTGGTATGTACTCAATCTATATACTTAAATAATGACGATTATTATTATGCGTATTAAAAGGTTAAACTAAAAGTATTTAAGTAGTTGTTGTATAGTTATTTACAATGTAGATTACATCATTAATATTAGGAGATATTTTTTTCAGAGACATCAAATAATAAACCTGTAGGGAAAGACAAGGAATCATTATTCAATTCACTAAAAAAAGGATTCCACTCGCGACTACACATTTACATTTTTTTAAACCGAATTTTACTAAATGGTTCCCGGAAAAATCTACTAACTATACAAAGTTCATGAAGCAAATACGTCTGCTAATTAAGTGCTAAATTACAAACAGTAAGAAGTTACATAAATCTTGTAAAGCTTAGCCTAAATATACTGGACAAACATAAATACAAATAATCCATCACAGCTAAATTGAAAATGGACAATAGTATTTAGGTTTTGTTTAAAGCCAATTTATTTATTTTTTTTACATTTTGTTAAAAAATTCAAGAAGTAGACATATGACGTATGTGTGTATGTATTAAAAATTGAAGAGGGACTTTTAATGTCGCCAGAGAAATTGTAACTAAACAAATTATTATTCATCATCATGAAAAATTGATATATAACCCTTTTAGCAATTAGTTTTATAATCATAAGCAGTAGACAGAATTAGACTATTAATTAATCTTACACTATTATTGGTTGTAAATCTTGTAAAAACAATATATAAAATTTCACAGACTGAAGCACCAATTTTTACATAGCATTTTCACATTTTAGAATCTTAATGCATCCAACATTATTACAATGCTTATTTAGTTTACTTGGCACGTTGCCATAATTTCTACATTATTTTTTTTAAACGATACGTTTTACGTTGTTCCACTGGAAGGCGACAAGTTGTGTCCAGTATCATTTGTTTTGTTAGCGATGACCAAATGCAGAATACGTTGTGCTAAAAAAGAGGTTAAACTTCAGCTAAAAAATATTCTTAATTGTTAGTAAATTAAGTACAAAAAAGCGAATTGTTTTTTTATTAAATTAGTGTAACCAACGTGGTTAGTTTTACTGTAAGTTGAAATGAAAATACAGTCTTTCCACTAAATGACTATTAAAAAAATATTATTTAACATATTAGCAGCTATTTTGCTAGCAAAAAAACAATTATTAAGTGCACAAACTACATATCAAAGGTTTTATTATTATTATTATTATTTAGTATTAACGGCAAAGCTTAATGAATAAATGAAAGAAAAAAACCTATTTTGTTTACCAAAATATAAAAAAATGTAAGTATAGAAGCCTAAATTATTATTTTTTTTATTGTTGTAGAAAAATAAGGGATAGATAAATGTATTAAAACAACCAAATGTCATCGACAACGTCATCTAAATCTAAATCATTATCCGAATATCATTTCCAGAAAGTAAACGAAAACTTTTTTCCTTTCGGTGACTGTCCAGTCTTCGTAGGCGGATTAGATGATGAAGGAATGTGATCAAAAGAAGGTTCGGAATAAATATGCTGACTTAAATTCAGACTACTGTTGTGCAATGTGGATCTGGCAGTATCCTTATCTAACCCAGGAAAGCGTTCCTGCTCATCAAGCTCACGATATGAGATTATTTCCTTGGGTGGTCTTCGTAGATCATTTCTTGAGCTGCTGCTACAGTTGGGCACATGACAACCACTGGAATTTTTTATAGGTATTCTACTACCGCATTCTGGAGGCATTACTGGATGTCCTAGTCGACGGTGACCTCCAGACGTTCCCATGTGAGGTGATGGGTAACCTCTCTCGCCACGAATTGGTTGATCAATAACTCCACGACTTGGGCTTAGCCCGAGAGATGTACCAATGGCTCCTGACTTGTGGTGCGGCAGTGACATGGGGTCCTCATCAACTGGACGCCACATTCCTCTAGAACGCATTCCATTCTCAACCCAACGGTCTAAACTATCTCTGGAACCTGTCTTGGATCTACTTAATGATCTAAGCAAGCTCTCTCTAGACAGTTGTCGCCTGAGAAAACAGAAAATAAGTGTCAACATACCCGAAAATGTTAGCAGAATTATTTGAATAATATGCATGTAATAAGTAATACTGTTTGCAGTATGTTTCAATAAATTTGTTACCGATAGTCAGCTTCAGCAGCTTCTCTTGACCGATAACCTTCATCTAAACTGTCGTGGGATCGTTGACGAACATACTGATGATCAAGCTTTTCCCATTTTTGACGGACACCTTCAAATCTTTCTCTAGAAAAGACTGGGGCCGGGGGAGGCGGAGACGATAAATCCGGTGATCGTTGACGCAGCTCAGGTCGTTTAGGCAATGGTGGCGGCACAGGGGATGCGGATGATGATCCATGCGCAGGGGCTTGAAGATGCTGTTGCTGATGATGATGATGATGATTATTATGATGCGATTGTGCAGATGGCCGGTGATGAAGAGTTGAGTCCGCAGAGTGTGGCCAAACTGGCCGAACCAAGAATTGAGAGTTCTCAGTGACCACTAAATGACTTGGGTTCCAATCTTCTTCTGAAACAAACGAAAATCGTTATAAATATTCCACATATATTTCAAATTTAATTATTTACACAAAAATATATAATATATGTTAAAAAGTAACAGGATCTACTTAAAAATAAAAGTCATGGGTTGTGCATATGGTAGTAAATATATCACTTTTTCTTTCTGACAATCTTGTGGCTTAAATGAAAATGGAATGTATGCGCTCATACCAAAAATATTCAGGATTAGTATCGTCAGACTCATTATTCTTTTGGTGACTGTAAAAATTACAAGGGCGTGGTCTTAGCCAAAAATCCTTCTTTACATTTATCACTATTATTATTACCATAAATAAAAGTTACGAATTCTAAATAAATATTTTCAATAAAGAAACTGTCGAGTCTGTGCTAGCTTTTTATATTTGACATTTTTTGGTACATTCATTGAATTAGACAGTTATAAAAACGCTACAATATACTGTGCAGTCTACACTCTACAGGCGACGACATAACGTTTTTTTACTGTAAAAGAATAAATTATCTTTGTAATTTCTACACCTGTAATACCAACATCACGACGACAATGCTTATAAAAATGACTAGTTGATTTGTCAAACTGTAGTTTATATTGATGCATAACACTTTCTGTGCTGGCCTAACAATCAACACTTTATTATAAAAAACATTGCTCACATCTGTCTCTTTGTTAAAATAAAAGTAATATTTGAACAATGGAACTTGTAATTAAAAATTAGAGTTCTACAATTTGCCTTAGTGGGCAGCGTGCTATTATAGAGTCATACAATAGTAGTTACTAATCAACATTAAAAAATTTTTTTGCTGAAGTGTTATCTCCCTCCAAAATCAGCGTGGATCGTATGAATCTTGACCTAGTTTTTAAAAATCGTTTTGTCCTCATATATGTATGTAGCAAGTGGCAAAATAAAAATCTTAAATAAAACTGATTTCTTTGCTAAAAGATGGTCGATTAAAATGCTCACATTTGCTGTAAGTAGAACGGCAAAGTGAATTATTGTGAATCAACAAGGAGAATAGGAGAAATCTAAAGATTAGTCCAGCTAGCCATGTGAGTCACTTACATTATTCTCCTGAGATGCATTGATATGTCTACAAAAAAATCATCAGTATTTGCACAAAGTGTATACTGAATCTTTAAAGTAACTCAACTCAAGTGCATTTTTTTATTGTTGCAGTGAATATTTTAGTTGAATGCTAAAAGTAGTTCTTTTATACCATTTTCCGTGTGCACGCTTTATTGACATCGTAAAAAATATCACCATTTTGAAGGTATGTATATTATTATCATGACTTGTCGTGCGTGGCCTCTGAAGGTTATATACCAGCCAGTATTTTATCGCCAACACTCATTTCTAGGTTATATATACATACATAACCAACCAACAAATTGCATTAAATCTTCAATAATACAAACCAGCACAGCAGTAGTTGCCAACCAAATACAACTTTATATAGGTATTCGTCTTTGTACAAAACTGCAGTGAGATCATCAGCGCTGTTACTACTGCACCTAGGCCAATTTCATGTGAAAAAAAAATACTAAAAGTACTTTCTTTTTGGTGATTAAAAACAAGTTACGACTCACCACTGTACGGCATATTAACCGCACAACTTGATTGTAAGTTTTACTCGCAGTCGCAACTTAGGCATCCAGCAGATCAATCGAGTGTATCTCCCCGTATACGTAAGTGTGTGTCTGCATTAAAGTATTCTGTTGAAGATTAAAAACAGAAACTTTCACATACTTTAGCGTTTTTAGAAATACCAATAACTCGCCAAAGCAGCATCAACTTGGAAAGTACAGAATCGGCATCGTTTGTAGAAAAAAAAATTGAAATACAAACACAGCATTTTAGCTGTCAGCCAGTTATCCCCTGCCGTCAGCTATGCACTTTTTTATATTAATTGTTACGTGCACCAGGTGAAATGAATTTCCGGTCAGCAATTAACTACCTATGCGCCATATCGACACAAAGTAAGAGTACATGAACACGAGCAATAAGACTTTATGCATTGATTTTTTTTCTCGTTTTTACGAATTTGAAATTTCCATCCATCTGGCTTTTCTTCAATTATGATATGTTCAAATCTTACAAGTATACTGCATTATCTACTATTTTTTTTACCAAGCTGGTGGTGCTTAAAGTAGTAGTATTTTTTTTTTTAAAGTAACCTTAACTTGTGGCAGGCATTATTTTCGGTATAGCCACAGGATTTTCTTACGTCATCACTCACCAATCGTGAGTAAAATGGATAAAATATGTTTTAAATTCCATTTTTCTTTCTCTTTGTGTACATTATAATCGCATACTGTATACTTAATATCATTATCCACGGCTTAAATTACTTCAGTCCAATAATCTCATTCTACAGAAAAAAAACATGAAAGGCATTAGCCACGTATTTATTTACAACTAATAGTATACATGGAAACATTCTCTCATCGCCATTCCGAAACCACTATCACCATGTTCATAGAAATATTTTAAAATACAATATGACAAAGAATGAACAAGTTTTTTTGCCATGAATCTAATAATAGCGAAACTAACTTGTAAAGATAATAATAATAATACAACACAATAGTTGGATGATAATGATAGAAGTGAGTTGAGTAGCATCGATTCCATCACCATCATGATCATGGTGGTGGTGTGGCAAGAATGATTTATTTTTGAAGATGATCACAAAACGTATGTATATAGGGACAACAACATATTGAAGCTATTGTAGTCGAGACCCTTAAGCACTAAAAGATGGGCTGATTCTTAGGATGCAAATAAAGAATATATGTATGTATGATGCATGATTACGATTACAATAATAAATGTGTACAAAACGAAACATTTTTGTGAGCATATTTAGCTATTTACCGGTAATGCTTTTAGGGATGGATGATGATGAGTCTCTCTGTGAATTTTTCACTCATTTTCACGAACGAACCAAGTGTTATGCTTATAGTACAATGAACCGTTGCCGATGGCTGTTTCTTTTTGGATTGAAAAATAAATGAGATATAACAAGAGACTCTCTTCTCAGCACAGAGAAGGAGAGACAGACAACAGAAGGCTATGATGATGTACCGGTGAAACAGACTACGTGAGAAGACAAGATAGAAAAAAAAGGTTTTAATTCGTGTAGTCTTAATTAATATCTTAAACTGCGCTTACTATTCTTACTACCAAATATGCCTTATTTCAATTTTCAATTCACGGAAATCCCGGCTCAAACGAATTTTGAAAATTACAGGAAGTCAATGTTTAAAATAGAGGAAAATATCTGTACTGTTACACATGTGCATTATTCATCCTTTATAATGACCCCAACTGCGTGTATGCAGCAGTAGTGTTATATGACCGGTTAGTCTTACTCACCAATTTACAAAATTGAGAAAAAGAATAGAAGACGAAAAAAACGCACAAGCACAAGGTCATCCATTTATAGGGAGCTAAGTATTGTGTGGTCACTGTCCCATTTTTCGCGTGACATTATTTTTTATCACTCTTTTTAAAATTTATTATCCGCGCAAATAGAATGGCAACAACTGTAATATTATTATTATTATATTACACCGCCTTTGCAAACACACCGAAATGGGACAATTTTTTCTCTCTCTGTATGTGTGTGTGACAGAAAAACCGTTGTCTTGTGTATTGTTTTAAAACTTTATATGGAGCTGCTTTAAGCAAGGTGTTCGTACTGCATGCATATGTATAGCCTACACAGGTTCTTTCTTTTTCATGTTTTTGAGCAGCAGCAGCGTACACACACAGACTTGTTTTGAAGATGATATGAAAAATGTGAAATTTTACACTCTAAAATTGACAGGAAAATAACATCTGCAACACGTAATAATAATGTAGCAATTGCCTACGTGATTTAACCCTTGTTCAAAATGACCATTAACGTAAACTATCTTTATTTTGTTTTGGTCATAATACGTAGGAAAATGAATGTGCACAAAAAATGGAGTTACATTGTGACGTGGACAACCTACTCATCATATCATCGTCATATAATCGTCGACGTCGTCGTCGTCGAAATATAATGATGATGATGATGATCATCATCATCATCATCATCTCATCGCCCATCGTTATATTATCTTTTATCTTACAGCCAAAATCTTAAATTCTCTCTGTGATTTTTTTTCTTCTTGTGTAGAGACGACACCGTCCTCATCATCATCGCAGTAATCGTAACATGGCAAGAGATTATTATTATGATATGTGCAGCAATGTGCAAATATGCACACGCAGTGCAGTATAACAACATCCCAGCAAAAAAATAATAATAAAGATGTGCCATGCTAGAGAGAGAGAGAGATCCGCCAAAAGTGTGTTTTTTTCACCATGCACTTTGCAATGTTTTTGTGGTGACATGGCATGCCATATAGATTGATATCTAAGAAACAGTGTGTGTTGTTATTATTATTGTTGTTGTGTGCTGTACACCATGTTTTCTTATAAATATGGTGTTTTTTAAAGCTCATCTTCATTTTGGTTAGAGGAAAAAAAACTATCTGAAGATGAGAAGGATGATGATGATGGTGATGACGACGATAATAATGCTGAAATTGTTAGGATGACGATGTAGTTTTGCGGCTACGAGAGATGTGATTGGGAGTACGATGACCCAAAAAAGGGATACATAAACAACACTGTATCATTATTACTACATAATACAAAGTAACGAAGGGTGAGCAGGCGCCTTTCACAATCGCCTTTTTGTCTTCCTTTCTCAATCCAGAATATAACAAAAATCGTCCCAACGTAACAGCAATAATAACAATAATAATAATTTCATCTTCTTTTTTTTCTTTTACATGTTTTTCTCTCGCCTACGTGTGAGCAGCGCGATGTATACCATGTACTAAAAGAAAAATATAAAAAAGAGATCTATAAAATATAGTATGATATTTTACAGTGGTAGCTGACGGTGGTGATAATAATCGTCAACTCCAAAAGAAAAATGCTACAAACTTTTGCATTCCTCATGCAAATTTATATGCATACATATCAAGTAAAATCTCACAGGAGCTATTTTATACACTTTTTTAAATAGTAGTCATAATCATTTTGATGTACCTTGAACGGACAAATTGAATTATGAATCGCTGAGGTGCAAATAAATAACAATTTATTTTTTCAGTACAAAAACACAGTAAATATCGTATCTCTCTTCAAGTTGTCTTTCAAAAAAGTGAATCTGAATAAAGTTTGGGGGATGTTGCATTTTTTAATGCTACTGCTTAATGCTCTAGCGGATGCATTTGTTTGTAATAATTTGCATGTGTAGATATGTATATGCATGCCTAGGCATAACAGCAACAATAACAAGTACTCATTCATACCTAATTAGATTGCTGGCATGCACACCTGCCTGCTTGTACATACATTCGTATGTACGTCTGCGTTTCTAGAGTTTTACAGATGCCTTTCTATTTCGCTGAAAACGCATCATGAATCTAATGTAAATCACATTTCATCTGACAAGTTGTAAAATAGTTGCTGTTTCTCTTTACAGCAATTTGTCGTCGTCCTGCAATTGGAGTAGAATGTGTGGTGTGCTAAGTAGTATAAGAGATTGAAGCTGAGAGTACTAATTGAATTGCACTGCTGCAGCAATAATGAATACAATACCGTTACCGTTTGTGCAACCACAGCTAATTTTATTTGTAAGGAAACATGACAGCTACATATTACAATTACTTGTTGTGTTGATGATAATAATGGATATACCTATATAACGTGTAAGAAATCTGGCTTTTAAAAATATGTGTACACATGTCAATATTCTAATTAAGGACAATCTAGCAGTTAAAAATATGTAATGATTTTATACAGTGATAACTCTAGAAAAAGTTTAAATTTCAAATAGAATCAAAATAAAGTATTTTTTAGCAATGACTACACGGTTGTAGCTGAACTAAGAATGAGATAATTGCTCCAATTATGTAATAAACAAAGTAGCATCCGGCGAGATTCTTAGAAATATTGTAAAGTTTGCTAAAACAATCTAAAATCAACAAGCATACTCATACAGAATTAATTAAAAACTTGTGGTTTTCCATCTGAATCGTCTTTTTTGGATGTTGTTGCATCACATATTATAAACGCACCTGTACGTTTCACCTGAGTGAATTTCCGTGCATGCACCCATTAGCTGATGAAGGTACTGGGTGCTAGGAGTACAAATGGACCTTTCTCAGCTCTTACCATGATGATGAGTAATGACAGGTGCAAAAGAACAAGAAACCATGCTCATCTTTTAACATTTTTTTTGTTTTTGATTCAGCACATGTACGAACATTTTATTTATTTTGTAATGAACCAAACACCTGGAAATACTGGTACCACTCCAGAACGGAAGCAGAACATTGAACCTAAAATAATCATTATTTACGGAAAGGCATGCGCTAAAAAAATTTCACTGCTTTTAGAAATCACGAATGGTAAATTATGTGTACCCTTTCATGAAATACAAACTCGGCGGTATTTTGATCATCATCATCAATTTTTTTTCAACAATCTACTTTTCAACGCAGTATATATAATTCAGCTTGAATTTCATAAACGCAATGAATTTAAACGATATTACGATTAAAAATGAAAGTCGCAACGGAATCTCTATGGGTTACGCGACGACAATCAACGGTTTCACTGCCGAGGGTGCCAATAAAATGAGCAATCTTCATGTTAACATAGAGCATTACGCAAAAAAAGCAAAACAACCTTGTATGAAGAAGAAGATGCTGATGATCCAATGACGGATCTCGAAAAGTCTAGCATTTCATCTTTCACGAAGAACAACCTCATCATCATCATAACATTCTATACCCAGCTATCTGTAACACTGTATCTTTTATTATTGCTACCTCTGTGTGTGCACAATCATTTAATATACCCTATAAAAAACTCTGAGCACTACTCGCACTGCTGCTGCTGTTAACTAAATGTGCAGCCCATTAAATCAACCACACTAAAACATTTAAATGGCTCTATTTCACTGACGATAAGAGAAGAGAGAGAAGGGTCAAGAAAGAAACAGGATGTACAGTTTTGTCCTCACCAGCAGCAGCAGCAGAGAGTCACATTACACAACATCATCAACCTTCAATAATGTTATGATGATGATGATGGCTCCTTCTTTTACTACTATTTCTACCCCTGTCTGCACTCTACTACTACTACTACTACTGCAAACTTTACAAATCGGTAAAGGTTAGACAGGTAATAACAATAATATTATGTAGAGATGTCGATCATCTTTTCTTTAT
>JAHZMT010004371.1:0-16222 GCA_027743785.1 Sinhomidia bicolor
GGTTGAAATTCAATAGGGTTCGTCCCATAGACATATGTTATCGTTTGGCGAAAACACAATTTGAAAATTCCTTTTGGTTTTCGAGAAAACGTGGAGACGGCCGGCCGGACGGACGGACGGCAGGACGGCCGGACGGACACATAAGAAATGTGCCGAACAGACGCACATGAGGATCTTAGAAAGGATGTACTATCGTACACACCTTAATAATGATTCAATAATGTTGTAAAGAAGTTTGTAGGGTCTGTAACGCTTCCTTTTAAAAAGCATCAACGTTGCAGTGGCTTCAATTCTAAAAAATAGTTCACGTAGCCTAGACCTCAGTAATTGAATTGAATTGAATTTTAATTGCTAATTCATATTTTAAAATATGCATTCATTTAGGTATTTTGGTTTTGGCCATTGTAGTTATATTTTGTGTTTCTTGATGATGGGCATGTTGAGAACTGATAATGTTGCTCTTATGTATTTTCTGCCTTTTTACTGTTCATTTTATTTTAGCGCAAAGATTCATTTATGGGCTCCCTAGTATATTTTATTTTACAGGTTTACGGCGACGCCATTACATGTATTTGATTAATGACAAGGACTATTCGTTAAATATCTTTCAAATCGATTTAGTTAGTTTAAATATAAACAAATCATCAGCAAATGTCAACAAAAGTACTAGTCAGAATTTTCAGTCTTTAAGATGAAAACAAGCAAGCGTGCAAAATAGGCATCTGCTCAAAATTGAGCTGACGCTAGTAGAGTTGTACGCTACTACTCAAGATATATTCTGGTGGCTACAAAGGATAGTATTGCTTATATTGTTGCTTACGTGTAATAATATAATATAATACACCATATTATGGGATGATGTTTGTTGTTAGCTGTTATTGTCCTCTATATTGTCGTCATTATTCCAACGAACGCTTTGAAAATGTGCGTAGCGTCCTTAATAAAACGCGTCGGCATTAAAAACCTACGTACGGCCTCATCAATAATAACTGTTAAAAGTTCAGGGTGACAACAACGAATGAATGGTCATAGTCATGGATACTTACACAAGTGCAGATGTGCAGATTGCAGATAACAAATAGACGGTGAACTACTCAACAGTAAAATGGAATATATAGATTTTTTCCACAAACATGTGTATCGCAGCAGTTGCTGGTGGTAGTGCTGATGAACTCATGACTCATAATATTAAATTAAATAATAGTTAATTAGCAGTTACCTATTATTATTATGTAGAATGTGAATGTAAAATGCGGTGTCGGTATTGAACTGGTGTGTTTAAGTGCTTCATTTAGAGAGTAATAAAATGATAACAACAGTTTGAACACGTTTTCAAGTAAGTTCTACTTAGGATTCAACTAATATCTTTATTACTTTGACGACATGTATTGTGGTATTTGTAGCATATTATATTTGTATTGGCATCATCTACTGTTATATAACTATTATTTGGAATGATTATTGAATGCATATAATATTTATTGACATCACAATTTATTGACTGATTTTTTTCGCTACTAGATATTTGAATTTTAAACGATGATATCACTATGATTGCCGAAATATGAATATTATAAAGTAACACATTGAACAAAAAAAGTGCATGACAAATTTACATTTGGGTGGTCATTTTGGTAGACTGAGTATGACGTGAATCTCTTGGATAAAATTCCGCAAGCGTGGCGGCTGGGATACGCTTCAACATTTCCTTTGGGAAGATACGGAGGAGTTGCCAGCCGATATCCAGAGATTCAAACACGGTTCGGTTTTCATAGTTTCCTAAGATACAATCGTTTCATTCCAATTAAAGTGGTGCTGACTAATGTGATTTAAAAACAACTTTAAAGCAATGTGACCATTCTGATTACCTTGAGAGATGAAGTTCTTCTCGAACTTGCCAAGGAATTCAAGGTAAAGCAAATCATCGGCTGACAATGCTTCCTCTCCAACGACGGCTTTCATGGCCTGGACATCCTTACCAATGGCGTAACATGCGTACTGTGAAAAGAAAAGTAATTAAATTATAAAACCTACTTAAGCACATGGAGGTTGGCGACTTTTGAAACAAAACAATATTTTTGAATAAATATGTAATAATAATAATTTATTATTATCACATACAAGCTGATTGGATACGTCTGCATGGTCCTTTCTTGTCATTCCCTCTCCGATAGCAGACTTCATCAAACGACTCAATGAAGGTAGTACGTTGATTGGGGGATAAATCTGACGATTGTGAAGTTGTCTGTCGACGTATATTTGTCCCTCAGTAATATATCCCGTCAAATCGGGAATAGGATGCGTGATATCTAGTGTAAAGTTTGTTTAGTTAGTTGAGTGCAAGTATTTTTAATTGACATTGTGGCGTCTCTCAAACTAAACCTTGTGAGTAAATGTGACTATGAGTGCTTTGGTATTTTGCAAAATTCGTATTATTTAACTTATTTAACGATTAGCATACATAACATGTACATAACACGAATGCAAACCAACCTCGAAATCTTGTTTAAAAAATCTGGCAGTTTCCATGTTTACACCCATGGCTGCAAAGACTATGGCAAAGTTATCCTCATGACCGTCAAGTACTGATTTGCCAGGTAGTTGGACCAAACCTGCTTGTCTGCAGATTTGTGCAGCGATCTATAAAAATAAAGTGTAGTGTAAGATATTGTGACGATATTCGTGTGATATTGTTGTGAGTTTATAAATAAGAAATTAAATTAACAAAAAAGCCATACTTCATTATGCGGGAGACCAGCAGCGGAAAAGATGGGAATCTTTTGACCACGAGCGATTGAATTCATCACGTCAATCGCAGAAATACCAGTTTGAATCATTTCCTCTGGGTAAATTCTAGACCATGGATTGATAGGTTGACCTGTAACAAACAAATACAACACTTATTATATCTCAAAAGGTACTTACCACCTTACACATTGCTTTCTCAAAGCCACACCTTGAATATCGAGGTAATCCTCAGCCAAAATTGGAGGTCCTTTATCAATGGGTTTCCCACTTCCATTAAATACACGCCCTAACATATCCTCGGATACGGGTGTCCTGAGAATATCGCCCGTAAACTCGCAAACCGTATTTTTGGCGTCGATACCTGATGTACCTTCAAACACCTGTAGAGGAGCACACAAAGTGCACATTTCGATAAATACGTTTATTGCAAGCATCGCCAAGTGTCAAGCCTCCCATGAACAACTAAATTACAAGTGTTACTACATACCTGTACAACAGCTTTAGATCCGCTAACCTCCAGCACCTGACCCGACCTAGACGTGCCATCGGGCAAGTGCAGTTCCACAATCTCAGCAAACTTTGGAAACTTAACATCATCCAAAATAACCAGTGGACCATTGACACCAGACACAGTTTTATAAACTAAATATTCAAGCAGCCAGTTGATCACAATCAGACAAACAAACTCTCCATACAAAAAATATACATATTAAGTAAGCATCAGCTACTCTCCTCCCTTTAAATCGCTCAGCTTACCCAATCTTGGCTGCGAAATATAGTCGCGGTTAACAGCCATCTTATGCTCATTTCGAGCCTGTTCTGCTGAAATGGGACCCATCCTGTATAACTTTGATTTGCACAAAACTTATCGACTATCAAACACAACTAACTCCTATCTATAAACTGATGATGATGATGCCCTTTTTACTGTCTGCTGACAACACCACACCTATATGCCTACAATATGCTGCAAAAAAACCACCACTTTTTACAACCACCAAGATTTTAAAGCTTTTCCGTTAAAGGCTCCTATTCAAAATTAAAAGATAACTAGTGCATAAATCTTTGGCTGGATCTTTTCTCCAGAAAGGACAAAACGTAAATGCAACCTAGCACTTGTGCATGTATATGTAAACCGAGAAGAAGAAGAAGGAGAAGGAAGAGATACAGGGGGAGAGCGAGAGATGATGATGATGTGCAAAATATATACCTACATTGATGGAAAACAACAGCAGTAGTGTGTAGAGAAAATGTAGGGGTTTTTCAATACTCTATTGGCAACGCAGAACACCACCACGTATGGATTAATGGACTCTCAGAAAGCAGCAGCGGATTCAACTTTGGGTCGAACGAAATATGCGCCCGTCCCGTTGTTGTACCATGCAGGTAGTCCATATGAAACAAGGTATAGTTTTATGCCAACGCCCCTGCCTTCTCTAGTGTTGCTATATAGTTTTTGGGTTTCTCGCTGCTATTCCAAATCATAATTTTCCCGTGCATCCAACTGTGGCGACATATTCCTGTTTATTATTATTATATTATACTACGCCACGATAACATTATGATGAGCGTTAATAGACAGTCTTACTAACTTTAATAATGCTTTAAAGTTGTTGTGAGTTATCTTATAACCTTTGTATCATCTTCATATTATTATTATTATTGCGCAGCATATAGCGTGCAGCAAGCAAATATGTAGTTCCTTGTAGCAGAAGAAGGATTGTACATAGGATTATATTAACTTATAATAATACTCTTTTTAACTGAACAAGTGTTCTAAACAATCTTGGTTAGTCCTCGCCTTCTCTGCTACTTTTGGTGGTGTATTAATGTAATGACAAAATATCTTAACATCAACATAACTAACTTAAATGGTATTAAAGAAGGTGATTGTACAATTGTTTGCTCACAAGTAATAATAGTGTTAAGCCGAAGAAAATACAAAGCGTATTATATATAGTGTACATACAACAAGCTGCATATGTAATATGGTTTTGTTGCTCGCTGAGAAATAAATATAAAATGTTTCTTTTAATGCATGCATAATACAACAGTTAGAATTTCTCAAAATGTTTAACGTAAGATGCATAATTGAAATTACCAATGCAAATGAACAGACACGGGTGAAACAACACTCGAGTGGGGAAGTAAAATTTTATGTGTGGTTATTATTAGGCCAGAAAAAATGGTGGAAGATCGAAGATGATAAATTTGCAGGTATTCTTTGACTTTACAATGGCACGGTATATTTCTGATTCTGATTTTACTTTTTGTGCAAATACATACATTCTGTGTTCCAAAATAATTGGCACTGAGGCAGTTACTAGTTAATGTAGTCCTCATTATGTGAATTCATATGAGCTAAAAACTTCGTTCCACAAAAATTAACTCGTAGTAACACTGACCGACTACTCGCTTGGCATGTAATTGTACTTTATAAAATATGAAATGAATGACGAAGCGAATGACAATCGACAATCCGTCATATCAATACTCAATGCAGAGATTTTTTCATACTTTACTGAATGTGTAAGTGTCAATCAATGCAGTACTATATAGATAAACGAGGATATAATTCTACAACTTGTTCTATCTATTCTGTAAATTGAGTGTTATTAAGGTTGTATTTGCGCCATGAGAGCATGGCATGCATGGGAAAATGAAAATACCTATAGGAAATTGAATTTGAACATTAAACTACTATGGTGCCTAGTTTTTAAGGGAAAACTATTGTTTGAATATTATACGAAATTATCAAGTAGCGATGATTTACTTTTTGCTGTTTGACTGTCCGGTTGTTTGTACTACTGTATAATATACTAACCTCTTTAAAGTCCTTATGACGTACATAGAAAAATTTGTTGGTAGCCCTTTGGTGCTAAAATGATTTATCAGAGGGGATAGTTAAAACTTTTTAAAACGGTGTTAGTAAGCAAATTGCTAAAAAAATTTAGTTTACGTGCATTCAAATGCATGCAAGCATGTCCATAATAAAATCAGATTCACAAGTATTTCAAATGTTTTTGGAGTTAAATAATATGACGGTTCATAGTCAACAACTAATGGTGTAGATTTTATAGTATCATAGTCATCGGGACCAGAGCATTTGACATGCCAAGTACTGCTTTTTAGCTACTTTTAAACAGTTTTTTCTACATGCACATGGGAACGAACAAAAATGCATTAACCATTAAATTGCATTTTCGGGTGCCGGTCGTATAACGTGTCACATTTGCAATCATATTTTCCATTAAACACTTGATGACTTTACTCTCCTCAGTTCACTGTTATTTTGTTACTTTCAATTATCATTGTTTGAACTGAAAACACTGCAAGTTTCCCGTGTATTATATATACATGTATCATGAAAACAAAGTTGCAGTTGTTTCATGCTGGTACTGTATGGTATGAAAATATAGGCAGCTGCATAAACGCCAACAAGTAGGTTTGTTAGATGAGTGATTCCAACTTGAAATGATCTTGTGATTATTTTGCTGGGTGGGTGTACCGTCTCAATCTCAGTCACTTCGATTAAAAACGGAATGATGCTGTGCTGACAATAAGTGATGGATCACGCCCTGCTCGATTCGTAAAGCTGACTTTACTATGAACATGTAAACTTTTGTATTCCTGTTTTTATTTAAAGATGATGATGATGATGTAGATCAACAACATTCATATCATATTACAGAAATATAAATATTGTTTACATGCCCGAACCATATTAAACTGTAAAAATGATCACAAAACTTTGCTTATCATGGGTTTACCTATAGGAATGTTACATGTTTTCTCCATTTTTGTATCTGTGTTTACTCAGGGTGTCTCAGATAAACAAATGAAAGTTTGAACAGAGTAAATTGTGAGAGTTTATCTTGAGATGTGAAACCATTTACATGGCTACTAGTTTCTTAAGAAGAGCTATTTTCAATTATAATGGGCGATAATACAAAATATTATTTATAAGCTGCTACTAACTAGCTATCCAAATGCTATTTTTGAACCGAAATGTGGATTTTAAGAACGAATTTACTGTTTTTTAAAATTTCCAGTAAAGTCAATAGCCTTACAGTTGAAATGTCTATATATATATGTCTAATATGTATAGGTATGTCTAAATTGCTCAATTCAAAATGTTTAGACAAACTCTGAAAGAAATAATAAAAAAATTGAACAAAAATGCTGATCAACTGCTACTTTTTGCTAATGATGAATGATGCTTTAAGTAATTAATATATTTTTAGTACTCTTTGTACATGTACTCATTTTAAATATGTTTAACTATCGAAATAAAATGTTCCCAGAATTAGACTTCATTTGATTATTTTCAAATGAATTATTCAGAAGTAGAAACTTTGAAATAATACTTAGGAATTCGGTATCGTAATTTGTAACTCGTTCAAAATACTGATATTAAACGACTGCGTTTTTTTACTGTTCTGCTTCATTAAATATATCAAGCACAATGTGAAAATTGCAATTTTAATGAAAAGAACGCATAAGCACAAAGTTTGCTCAAGTTAAAACTTAACAAAAAAGGGTAAAATTTTTTTAATAATAAATTTTGATAGTAAAGATAAACAAGTAAAGCTAAACATTTTGTAAATTTTAGCTGAACTTTCTAGCTGGTGTTTTCTAAACATAATATTAGCCTTTGATCTAAATATTTTGTCAGGATGCGCTTCAGTACGTATTTATGCATGTAAATATGTATGTAACTTGACAAAACTATCGTCATCATTTAAGAAATGTTATGTTTATTGATTTATTGGTTTTATTGTAATGCTGAAATCCCGATTATCATTCACCGTCCTTAAAATTAGTATTACTGCCTTGAGCGTACCTATATATTACTTATCGCGATTTAACAACAGAAACGAAGAATAACTTATATTAAACTTAATTATTATATAATTTATAGCGTATGAAACACAGTTCCCTGCTGGTTTTCATAAAAACTGACAAGAAACATACAATGTATTTAAAGTAAAATTGAAACGAACGACGATCATCACAAAATGATTACAAATGACAAAACGATGATGTAAATACGATGCACGTATGTACGTTTTATGTGGACTGGATTAATTAAATCTTTAAAATATAATTGAGATATTTAAAAAAACAAACAAAATAGAACATAGATAAAATACGACCAAATAGTGAACTTTAGGCAATGATTATAGTTTTTTATAACTAACGTAATATTAATCAAAATATGTTATCATCAGTCCACCCTGGTTTGGAACATATATTTTTGTAGTAATCTGAGAAGTCAACGTAAGGCATAACTCTTCCATTCTCATCGAGAGTCAGTCTATGATCCGAGTGAGTGAGAAGATCGGAATCAGTGCTGGTTGTAGGTTCTGTGTTGGTGGTACTGTTTGTAGTTATGCTCCTATTAGTAGAGGTAATCTGTGCTCGGGCACCATCGTCCAACGTGGCATTTACTGGTGTTGCATTGCTACTTTCGTACTCGAAATTGACTGGTCTATTGTAAATCCCAGCAGGTTGGTTGTGATGGCGAAGGGTTCGACTTGCTTGTGGACTCATCGTTGAGTTTGGTAATGGAAAATTAAAATTTCGAATTAGAAGCGTCATATCTTCTCTTTTATTAGCTTTATTGGGTAACGTATTCTTCATATAGTAGTCATGATGCATACGGGATACTTTATCTACTACAGCTTGCGCGACCAAATTCAGGGATGACTGTGTTTTGAACTCTTCCACGATCATTTGTGCAAGATGAATATTCACTTGTTCACTTTCTGTGGCTTCACTAAGGGCTTTATAAAGTCCATCGGTGAATAATATTAGAAAGCGGCATGAATCATCTAAAGTTACACCGGGATGAATCTCAGGAGTGGCGATCACCGGCTCGCCTTTAGCTGTATGCAGTTGTTCAAATTCTTTATAACCACCTTTCACCAGATAATTTCCTAGACATCGAGTGTTTATTTGATTACCAATCCTTGCGGCAGCAATCAATTTTTGTACATCAAGACCTAACTGTTGTAACCTACAAAGCTCGTCGTCATTCCTGAGGTCATGGTCAACACTCAATTGACCAACACGCAAAACTCCTTCACTGTCCATTCGACATAGAAGTGCACGACTATTGCCTACATTGGAAACATACAATTTTCCGTGGAAAATTAATACAACAACCGCCGTTGTTCCGGATGCAACCTCCTGATTTAAATGAGCTAGGACTGGCGAGCTCTCATATAAATTTCTTCCATGAGGTGCTGGCATTTCTGCCAGTATATTTGTACGTTCTGCTAACTGTTGGCCGATGCAGTCAGCAAAATACTCTTTTTCCACGGATAGAAATGCTTGACGTAATACTTCACGGACAGCTTCTTCAGAGCTATTCTCCAATAGTTGTCCCAGTAAAATATCTGCTGGCATTTTCTCTTTAGAAAATTTTGACGCCTTGGTACCGCAATGTCCGTCAAACACGCCATATAAACTAATTCCACCATCCTCAATATGAAAATGGAAACTTTCATCTTCGGATTCATGCTCGGGATTCCAATGGCCATCTCTTTTATATGATTGGTTCTGAGAAAACCCAACACCTAAATTTGTAAGCAAAAAATTATAAACTCTTCCCTAATTAATTGCAAAGTTTATTCAAATAATACAACCAAAAATTTGATAGATTTAATTCTCTAAAAGACAAACCCGTTTGTATACAAAGAGGTAGATCATCAGTCCATGACGTGTCCGTTTCAGGGCCACTTGGCGTTGTTAGATATTCCATTGTTGGAAGTCCCATACCGTGATAGCCGTAGTAAATCCAGGGTAACAGATAGTATTCTACACATGTGCTTGTTTTTGTTTACATTTGACATTTAAAGGGCTAAATAAGGTAGTATCTTCTTAACATTAAAACAACTTATTCTCTACTAACAATTTGCACTTCAGAAACGAAACGAACAACATTTCAATGTTTTAATTATTACTATACTAAAATTCTAAAAATCATCTTTACACCTTTGAACGTAAAATCTAGTTATTTTTTTATAATTCACCATGCCTTTTCCACAGGATAACGATTGCACCATCATAATATGAGCGTACTTGTACAAACTAGATAATTTCTTCCAACTGAAGACATTTTCTGGAAAACTGCTTCCTAACAAACTGTTTCAAAATATGTGCTCGGTCGCAAACATCCTAATCCTCATTATTTTCTTATCAACGGGGTCTTCTTACTATGGAACACGGGAAAATCTAGAGTGCTCACCAAACTAATATACTGTCATCGTGTCAGGCACACACGAGTTCATAAGATATGAAAATTATTCATTAAAAAAATTAAAACTATGCAGCATCGAAGACTTGTCCTCGGTGTTTACGCAGTAGCAACCCAGTAAGAGTGTGTAAGTTTAAATGGAAATGCACGTACGGCAATGTAAGAAAATGTAGCAAAGCTTCAAAAAACAAGGCCATCAGCAGTTGATGTGGTTAGTGTCTAGTGTAAATAAAAAATCCTTTCGCATATTTCGCGGAGCATTTAGTTTAGACCTGATGATGATATTGTGCAGAATGCAGTTGATCTTCATATAATAAATAAGCTTGTCTTCGTCTGTTTTTTACGTGGGAGCTGCAGCTGTATCCTATCCTAACCCATTTTTCTGTACCTGGTACAAAAAATGGTGCATTCTCTTTGCATTGCTGGGGCCAATTGTAAGAAATGTTTTTGTGATAAATAGCTAGCATGCTTCCGTTGTGCATTCTTCGCCCATATGGATGCTTTAGGAGGAAAGTTAATTTTAAATGAGTTGAATGAGAGACATTTTAAAATTGTGATACTTTAAAGATGGACAATAAAGCACGATCACTATTAAAAATCAGTCATAAAAATTTCAGGAATGTAAAGTGAGCATGATGATATATGTATGTAGGAGAAATAATTGTAGACAAGGCAGTTGAATAGCATGTAGTTTCGTTATGTCAGGCGATATGACAGTTTATTTTCTTACAACGACTCGTTTTATGTACGATAAATAAATTCAAATACTTATATGTTGATGCAAAAATTCACTCAATCAATCATTCACTCATTCATTGCTTGGTAGGGGAACCACTGGTGAGGTGATGTGGTGGCTGGTGTTGGCTGATCGTCATCAGTTTTGGGAATAGCGGGCAAAGCCTCAGGCTGGTCAAAGTTTAAGAAATCCCAGATCAGAATTGTGTCGTCGTGAGAGCTGCTGACAATTTGGAACTCGTCGAACTGAAGTCGGAACACTCTACCAGTGTGTTTCTATGGTAAGAAATTTTTTTAATTGTTTTAATACATCAGAGTTACCCACAATCATTTCAACAAAGCTTTGTGTAAAGACTTACAACTAAAGTTCTCAGACAGAGGGATGATGCTGGAGCTCTAGGGTCAAGGGCGGCTTGTAAATCCCACACCTTAATTTTTCTACAAGACCAAAGATATTGAAGCATTTTAATAATACATAAATTTCCATTACTTGAGAAATGTCAATCAGTGCGAAAACTGATTAGGGTAAAAATGAACTTTGTAAGTATAATGAGTTACCCATCATAGGCTCCGCTCACAATCCGTTTGTTATCGAAGCGGATGCAACGAACCAACTCCTCATGACCTTCTAGTACTTTTAAGCAAGCACCACATTCAATGTCCCAAAGTCTGAAAATAAAACAGTAAATTTTACAAGAAATGTTCAAAAAATTACAATCAAATTTCTTTAACATACGTTCGAAAACTTACCGAATGGTATTATCTGAGCTGCCACTCACAACCAGTCTATCACGGTACTGAAGACAAGCAATTCCACGCTTGTGTCCGTTGAGAGTTCTTACAAATTCACAGGAACTTGTGTTCCACACCTAAATTTATCCAATTAATACAGTAAAAGCATAAATGCGCAAATATCATACATCGATGCATGTAACTTTACAAATATACGTATCCAAAAACTTACCTTAATTGTCCTGTCTCCAGATGCTGAAACTATGTACTTTTCATCAAAGTCAACAACGTTGACCGCAGCTCGGTGCCCAACAAGTACTCGGTGGAGGTTTATATCAGTCGTGGAATTCATGTCCCACACCGCAATGCTGCGATCCTATAGCAAATAGTACAAATTCAAACATTAATTAGTTAAAATTTAGTTGTGCTGCAAATCCAAATACTACCAAACTACTTTGTTTTCAAAACATACTTTTGAACAAGTGACCATCATGCCGTTGTTAAACCGAAGGTGCAAAACGGCCTCACAGTGATGAATGAGAGTGTTGACCATTTCTCCTGTTTTTACATCCCAGACGCGAACTGTGGAATCACTAGATCCACTGATAATGACTTTTTCGTCGTACTGGAGGCACAGAACAGACCCTGTGTGTCCTGTAAGCACCTGTAACCACAAATATAACAGTTAATACAAAAGTAATAATGACTCGTGTTTTGACTCAGAAAATAATCAATAATAGTATAAAAATATAAATCTGATATTTAGAAGACTTTAAACTTATTGTAATTTGTCGTGTGGTGCTAACCTTAGTACACTGTAACGTTTGCCTGTCCCAAATTTTGATAGTATTATCACGCAGTCCGGAAACAATTTTAGAATCATCGTACTGTAAACAGTACACACCCTTGGAATTTTCTGATCGACAATTGATTAACTGAAGATTTGGATCACCTTTCAGCCAATTGTTTTCAATGTTCTAGTAATAATGAAAATTGGTAACCAGTTAATTCTCAATTAAGATTCAATTAATCATAAATATTTCTTAAAATAAATCATACAAAAAAATTGACTTACCTGAATATCTTGAATAATTCGTGGGTATAAGCTACGATAAAAACTGTTGTCGGGATGCGATCCACCAGGGCGTGGTTTAAATAAATGGTGAATCCTGGGAAAGGTGTAAAATAATTTTGAAATCTTTTGATATACACACTTTTCATACGACATTGTAATTTTAAGAAGTATTAAACTAAATTGAAATGGTCTTTGGTAAACTTACCACCCACGCCGTTCAGCAAGTCCCCTCCATAGTGTGTCAGTTCTCACTTTGCGTTCGATGAGTTTCTTCCACAGCATAGCATCCGAGATCACTCTATTCCATTCTTTGCATACAAGTTCCGCAGCACATAATGACTTAGCATCAAGGTAAGACATTATGTTTTCTGCAATATGATCTAGTCCCTTTTCTGTAAATAAATCAAACAAATACATAATGATGGATTAAATATATCAAATTAAAAAAAAATACATCCGATTGTTTGGACAGTTGCAGTTGTGAACAGCGTACATCTTATAAAAAGCATTTATTATACTAAGTACATTTTGTAACTATGCTTTCAAATTATTGTTCATTGACAACTAAAAATTAAACAGCTATGTTCACTTCCACCACACTACAAAAATCTCTCAATGTACATTAATTAATTGTCCCTATCAAATCATTGACCTTACTTTATAAAAAATGTTGTACTTACTGGGTAAAAGGGTTATGAAATCTCTTTGAAGCATTGGTGTTAGGAACTCGTTAATTTGTCCATGTTGGTAATGACACACCCTCAGCAGTAGATTTTCAATGAAATCTAATTGTTCCGCTTCAGTCCACCCATCAAACATGTTCAGATTCAGAATACGTTCTTTCTCTGCTAAATACGCAGAGCCCAGCTCTCGCCGAGGTGGTTCTTCTACCATCTCATCCATTTCGATGAGATTCAAATACTCAATACTTTCCGTAGACGCCGTCGTCGTGCTTGTCAAAATTTCACTTTATGTACTATTAAATTTACTCGCTTAAATTAATTTAAACGAGTTAGAATGAGCCCTCTCTCTATCTTACAACAAAATTTATACACCAGCGACTTTTTAAAAATTATGTTTCTATCCTTTAATTGAAGTCCCAAAGTTTTAATTATTTAAATAGCTATTATTACAGAAGTAATTTGTCCATAAAGTGGAGCCTTCTAAGTCTATTCCACTGATGCTGAGGACATTGTTTTTCATCGTGTCATAAAACAACAAAAGTCCTGTATATCTGTGCGCTGCGGTGGTTGGTGTGGGTGACTTGTATTTTTCCTTCACAAAAATCGATTTTATTGCATTTTAGCAGCCTTACTTTCGTCCTCGGCTCTTGGACAGGCAACAGCCAGGCTTTCTATAACCTTCTACCTTCTTGTTTGATTTTAATCAACAAAATTTGTCCTTCCTCCAACTCCACCACCACACACACACTCTAAGTTTTTCTTTCTTTCTAGCTCACTCTCTGCTTGCTTAACTTAAAATCATAACAGGACAAGGTTACGATAAGAAACAATTAGTCTTTCCAACCATCATAGTAACATTTAACTTGCAGTGAAATGGTTTTTAAAATTATCTCCGTTTTTCTTTCTTTTTTTTCTTCCACTTCTTAATCTTTTGTTGTTGTGGTATTAAGTAAGAAGAAGGTATAACTGCACTTGTCTCTTCTCTACTTCTCTGCTATCTATTTTCTATGCCTCTCCTCCATCTCTCATCTACTGCACTACTTGTACTCTCGTACTTCTTCTTCTTCTTCTTCTCTTCTTCTTCTTCTTCCTTCTCTCTGCTCAACAAGACATCATTATTACTACACAGCCGCACTAGTGACTATTATAATATACCTAGATACAGATATATCGAGTCGAGAAAATAATATATTGTTCGTTCGTTCTTCTTGTACTTTATTTTACTGCTGCTGCTGTTGCACAACTTACAACACAACCAACTACTAGCGAGTGCATCGGAGTGCGACTTGTTATTTTTCCTTCCTTCTCGTTTTCTTCTTCGTGCTCGTTGCTTCGTCGCCGTCGTCCTTATCATCGCGTCTACTTTGTAACAAGACGTAGTGCTGCTGCCTGCTGCTGCTGCTTCTATTTTGCTGTCTCACACAGGTTTCGCTGTCAGTCAGTTCATGTTGATAATACATGCACTCACACGTCACACCATAATAAAAGTATGTGTATTTACGTGTATTTACATACACACACAATACAACCAAATACACTCACATACCTACCTACCTCTCTCTCTCTACCTCTCTTCTTCTACCTATCGTCATCATCGAACCTACCTATTAAAAAGTTCAGCGCAAAGCAAACAGAAGATACAACTATTTTGGGTCTGTTCAATAGGAACGTGTGCATTAGGGGAGAAATTGATGGTGCAGAGCTGGTGCTACAGATCTAGGCAGATGCACTTTCGTTCATACTGCCGCTTTCCTCGTCCTCATTACACAACACACGTACTATTGTGCTTTTGTTGTTGACGATGATGATTGTGCGCTTTGATTTCTTTGCTGTTGCTGGCTGCTGCTGCACGGTAGTGATGATGATGATGATTAGTGTAGGTATGACTGGCTAAATGTAGTACTGCCACTGCACATCCGCACACAGAGATAGAGAGAGGGAGAGGGAGATGAGCGTTTCATTTTCAAAGCAAGCAAAGGTGTTCAAAGTTCAGGAACGGAAGAAAAAACAAGACTATGAGAATTGTTGTTGTCATTAAAAATTGTTTTAAAGTAACTATTACATAACCTAAAAAGCATTTACAACATGGCAGCATGTACGTGATGATTTGTTAAATGAAAAAAGAAACGATTTAGTTTTTGAAATATTGCATTTAAAAATAAAATTCAGCTGAACCCCATGCTTTTACTGCACCAATCGGTAGAACTTTGTATGAAACGTTCACATCTAGAATATTACACCTGTTTACCAACAAGAAAAGAAATTAAGTAGTTTGAACAAATTTCGAAAATTGGATTTTCCTACGCTCACTTAGAATATGAATCGATTCAGAAATTCCTCGGGAAAATTTCTTATTCTATTGTTCTAGTGACAGACGCATATTTTTCGAGATTTGGTAGAGAAGCGATTGCTTGTTCAACGAATGTCGTTTAAAAAATTTTGTTATTCAGAATTTATTTAACCAAACCTAAGAGCAAGGTTCAGTTGTAAAAATGAAGTTTGATGATGTTTGCTCAACGGATTTAAAGTAAATAAAGAAGTACTTTAACCTGCTCGTTTGTTCAATTTCGGTGTACCAAATACATCGAAAAGTAAGCGTGTGTGAGAAAATTTTTCTATGTAAAAATGACTAGGTTAAGATTTTGGCTTGATTCGAACTTATATGTGGAAGCAAGGAGATAAAAGCTTTTTGAACATTCTACCCCCCGCCCGTAACCTTTTTCATAGTGATTCCCTGGCTCTAATATTTTGAACTAGAAAGGGGCCAGTTCCTGCACTAAGTGCAGGAAAATTTAACCGATTATTAAAAAGATTTGGATACATAAACAACGAAGTTAAAGTCGTTGTGTTGCTGTTTGCATTGAACCAAGTCAAAAATATTGTGTAAGATAATTTCATTGAGATCACAATGTGTCAAGATGTAAAGGCAAGAGTAGGGGTGGCAGTATGCAACACCACATATGTCGTAATGTAGTAGCATTTAATGGC
>JAHZMT010004372.1:0-10759 GCA_027743785.1 Sinhomidia bicolor
GTTTCCAAGAATGAAACTGAAGAATAAGGTAATAATGCAATATCGCCTAAAAACGACAACCTTATAAAGATGATGATGATGATGATTACTATTAAGTTTGCCGTTGGTGATGCGATGTTGCTGAGCCAAACTGTATGAAATCGTCCTGTTCTGTTTTTTTTTAAAGCTTATAGGTATTCGCAATCTTTTGCGTGGCATTTCACTATTTAAATGAGTTACTTTATTGAAAATGTTTAATCAGCAAAGTATGTAGGTACTTTACAAGTGGAGTTTTTTCTACGAAGGCATTAATTTAAAAAAGAAGCAGTGCAACAAGCACAAGGAAAAGCGGAATAGTTTACTTGATTATTAGTATAAGCAAAAAAGAAAGAAAAGACTTGCATAACCCTTTGCGTAGGCACCTAATATGTACACTAGAATGAATGCTTGGTTGCTTTGTGTTTATAAATAGCAGCGCATTATTAAATAGGGACCACACAGAACTCTATCAACATCAAGAACAACACAGTCTCCAGTTTTCCAGAACTGAAAGTATACTACCTAATCACGTATTCTCTCTTCTGCATCACCCACTCTATTTTCTACCACCACCACCACCACCCGGAAGTATTATCACGTAGTCTTAAAACTTATTGTAGCCAACTTCAACTTTCATGCATCAACGAAACTTTAGTTTTTAAATTAATTTTTCTCTTATATCTCTCACTAATACCTATACCAGCAACGATGATAATGTTATCGGCGTCTACTAACTAGCTCAACTAATTTTTGACAATATTGCCAAAATGTTTTCCTTCAGGTTCATTTATTTGATCCAGGACAAAAAAAGAAGATTAGACAGTCACGGTAATATTCCATGAGTGAAAGTTAGTTAGTAGATTTTGTGCATGTGTTTGTTTGTATGTGTGTGTGGGAGTGTGAGTGGGTAGATGGAAGGTTATTTTTAGTGAATATTGTCAAGCTTTTTTTTGTTAGATAATGAGCTATGACAGAAAAAAATCTGGAACAGTAAATCCTGAATGAATTTTTTTCGCCTTTTTTACAATATTGTTGCTGTTTTTGTTGTTGTTGAGTATTTTAGCTACAATAATGAACATGTTTACACCCATGCAAAAGTTCAAATGCACCTATTCACCTGTTTCATAAGTAGAAAGTTGTTTTCAAAATAAAAACAAACAAGTCCAGGAGCAAGTTCATCAAGTTCGTTAAAAGAAATAAGCAGAAAAGAACTTTTTTGGGTTTTGCTTGTACGTGCACAATTTAATGATAATAAACAATAACATTTGCTCTTTTATTTCGCAGCACCTACAAAGTACACTGGTGTAAAAATTTACCAACGAAAAATGCCGTCGTATTTAGAATGGCAATAAAGTACAATTTAGAGAGAAAGTACCCTACTTTCTTATTATTTATTTAATTGTGTGTACTCGAGTACAAGACGGGAATGCTTTTTCCAAAACAAATGTGCTCAACGTGCAAAACTAAAAATCCCTTTCCTTTACAAATGTACAAATTCAGCTGTTTTATCTTACGATTTTCTACTACTTGGTTTTTTGTTTATAACACCTTGCCAAAAAAGGGCAATCATATCAATTTTATTTTTTTTACGCATTCCATTATTTCAATGTGTATGTTCTACGGCGACTGCTTTACGCATAGAAAAAAAACCTCGCACTTTATTTTTATTACTCGGTCACGCAAAAAATAGCCCTGATGTCACGCCGTAGAAGAAGGCCTTACATCATTCTCTTATTTGTAACATTCCATTGGAAATATATATGCTTTTCTCTTTCCTTTTCTCCATTTACTTCTACTGTCATACATTGCGTGCAGAAAACAGAGCAATCAGCAGCGTATAATATAATCCTACTATTGTGTATGTCTGTGTGTGTGTGTGTGTGTGTGGGTATGTTGATAAATGCGGTTTGGATGGTTGGTTAAGTTGATAAACGGCTTTGTGGCTTCCACATTATTCAGTTATAACTTTCTTCTTCAATATCAGCTTAACTTATACCGGAACAAAAAAAAATTTTATGTACGCTTCTACTTACTCACTTACTTACTTTGACACTCACGCGCCAAACGCATTTTTTCTCATTTTCTAAGCTTTCTCTTCCATCATCAAACATCACATGTCTCCACTATTCTGTTTTCCCCCTTTTAGACAATGGAATTACATGCGAGCAAGCGCCAGTCAGCCAGTAAAGGTACACAAAGGCTTACGTCTCGTCAAACCATTATTCTTATTACCATTACTATTATTTAATATTAAGATGGATAGGAACGGACGTCTTATTATTTTACTTTTGTAATCGTGGATCATGGAGAAATGCAAAGTAAAAACACATGAATCACTCACTCAACTTACAATCAGTTGACTCTACACTATATATATTTTTTTAGCAAGTAATATAACTTTAATAGTTGCTACCTTGAAGTATAAAAATGTACACGGTTAAAAAAGCAGATTACTTTATGTAGTTTCTTTGCAAAAGTTAAAAAAAGAACATGTTTAATACAAGTATGTATGTAAGCCAAGGTAAAAAAAAAGTATTTTTTTATCCAATTTTCTTGCAAGTTTTTCCTCTTCTGTTTTCTCGTGTACTATCACAATACACGTAAGCAAGCAGCATAACATCCCCACAATTTTTTTACCACCAAGCACACACCGTCGCATTACCCCGTAATCAAAACATATGAGCTCAGAGTAATTTCCCTTCATGCATACATGTCGTAAAAGTTGAATGCTTGACTTTCCCTGTATCCGTTTGTTGGCAAGCAAGTGAAAAGAAGCTCCACTCACACACACACACACACATACATACATATTTTCCCCCCATTTTACTAGTTTACCTGTAAATATTATGCTGGTGGTGTGTAATCTAGATTTTTTTTACTTCAAAGTATGTTACACGCGGTTGATCTGACTGCTGCTCCTAAGACGACGACGACGAGGACGGTAACAGCAGCAGAAGTAGCAGAAACACCAACAAGGACGCAAGAAATAAGAAACGGTAGCAGTGAAGCTAAGCATCTAGTCCACACATTCATTGTAGCGGCGGTCGGTGATGATGATGATGATGATGACGATGATGGTGATCATGATCGTGTTCGTTGGTCAGACACACGCACATTCATTCATTTTGGGAAATTCCTTTTTTTAAACTTATTCTTTTTCGCTTGTTATCTTATAGAGAAAGAAAAGTACACAGTTTATATGTATATATATACAGCCATCATTTTGATGTTGTTCGTGTACGGAATTTCGACAAAAAAGCAATTTGATTCTAGTCATGTTCCTCTCTGTCAGTAGTGCTGCTGCTGTTGCTCTGCTATTACGAAAGACTGGTAAATGGTGACGGTGGTGGTGCTACTCCAAAAAAAACTCACAGTGTAAAACTGTAGTTTCCCTTTTTTGATAGCTGGCTTAGTAAAAGTACTTTCATTATACCGCATAGCCCTGTACATGCTGGTGAGGAGATGGAAAGCTTGCTTTATAAATAAGTTAGCATATTACTTAGCCAAACACACACACACACATACACATTTACGATCTGATTTTCAAGCAAACAAACATCCCAGCAAGTTTTCATTGCGGTCAAGAGAAGAGGATAACTAGTGAAAGCTAGCAAAGCATACGAGCTTTTTCCCCTTTTCTCCTTATGATTATATACCTGCATGATGTTTTCTTTTTGAAACAAGCAAATCCGTACATATATAATGATGATTTTGTTAAATGTATCAAGAAAAAACAGTGGTTACTACAGCATCTACTTAGAAAACGGAACACACAGGGAAACATTTCTTCTTCTTTTTTTCCTTTCCTTTTTCTGCTCCTGAGGAATGAAAATAGAAGCGTTTTCCCCATGTACATACACAACATATATGTATTTATGAATTTTATTAATCTTTACTTACATCCCTCATATTCTTCCTAAAGTACATACATACACTCATAAGGTTTTACTGGTTCATCTCTTCGGATAAAATTTTACAATTTTTTTTACAATACCCCTTCTCTAATCTTCCGGAACAGTTTAATCTGAAAAATAGCATAATAATATTCGATGAATGTATACCTATTCATATCAAAGTAGTAGCATGTTCCTGTCTTACCAGACTGCCATATCACTACAACTGACTAATGCTGTTGTTGCCGTGACCATCAACATCATCCCCCATCACGGCAAGAGTTCACTTTGCTTTATTGCAGAAATGGCAGAAAGGAGCTTTCTTTTGTATAAATATATATAAATGTATATTATATATAATAGTACGAGTAGTAGTCCAAATGCTAATTCAATTCATTACACAGATGGTACACACTTGCTCTTGTGTTCTTGTTCGGCAACGGCAACTAAAAGCATTTATTTTTTTAACTTCATCTCTAGAACCTCTCTGGAAAGATAAAGGAAGAGAAGATAGAGAGAGAGAGATTCACTCGTGACAGGAAAAATTGTTGAAGGGAAATGACGGAACTGAAACTATGAACTTTTCAAGGAAACTTTCCACTATGCAGTGATGATGATGTAGTATTCGTCAGTGGAAGTTTCTAGTGGTGGTGGTGGCGCTAGGCGGTGTGTTCCTGGCTGGTATGTGGATGGATTGTTAGTTAGATAGAACAGCACACTGCTTCCTTGTTTGCTCCACGTTTTTTTCTCTAGATAAAATATAAAGCTATACATTTTTCTGAAGGATGGGAGCTTTACTGTGTTATCTGTCGTATTTATTAAATATTATTATTATTATTTTGTGCCCCTTCAGTGTAGTGCATGCCATGCCACGTTATTTTTTTGTTTATCTAGCAGTACCAGAGGCAGTAGAACTAATGGTACTAAACAGTGAAAAAACAGGCAATCTCATATTATTGAATAGGGTTTTGAGTCGGCCTCCTCGTCGTTTTTATTTATTTATCGGCAGCATTGGCGGTGCTTTCATTGCTTGCGACGCGGAAGAGATGTTATGACATGACATAAATACGCAGGCTTATCCTTATTAAGTGGTGTATAAAAAGTTTTAGTTTTCACTGCTGCTGCTTGCTTTGACTTGGACATAAAGGTGGATTGTCATCATGTCAAATGCCACGCTGTTGTATTGAATTGGATGAGTGAAAGGCACAAGGAGGAGAGGAGAAAATTGATTTATTTTTTTACTGCCTGCTAGAGTGAAAGTGTTCTTGACTGTGTCATCGTAATAAATTCATGATAACAAGATGAAAGCAAGCAATAGAGTGCATAAATGATGAATTTAAGTATATATAAGTACATATTGCGTTATACGTAATAGCTTATTAATAGTCTCATTATTTTGTAATTTGCTTGAAAATCATTTTCGTTCAAAACATTTTTTCGCTTTATTATTGGAAGAAAAGCTTAGTATACTTTGTTTATTAGTTTTTTTTAAAAAACAAAGTGCTTATAGGAATGTACTCGACCTCGTACTCGTCATATGTATAGTGTGTGAGTGTACAGGATTATTAAAATTAGATTTACTCCTCAACACACAGCTGAAAAATGTAATAGTATACCTACATACTTGAAAGAAGAGAGAGAGAGAGAGAGAATTGAAACCAACGGAGGAGGGTTGATGAAATTCTAACCGTAGGAGGGAAAAATTTATGTTGTGTTTATTGTTCTTATTACGGAATGAAACTGGCTTGTGTAATAATTAAATGGTATATTTTTTGTGTGCATAATACTAGTTGTTGTAGTATGCCGTCGTGTACTACTAATAGTAAACGTGAATGAAACTGAAACTTTATAATAATAACTTTTTAGGTGGAAATAATATGAAAGCGAGAGAAAAAGAGAGTAAATGTAATACGCAGCAGATGAATGTCACACTTCATTGAAGAAATGGTAACAGCCGTTGAGAGTGTCGGAGAGAGAGAGGGATTCGAGCAATGCGAGCAAGCAACAATGCAACTTGAGAAACGACTTGTGGTGTTGATGGAAATAATCATGCTTTTGTGCTAGTTGGTTTGGTAGCATAAAGGAGAGTGGTGTGTGGTGTGTGTGACTGTGTGGCGGGGCAGCAGAGTAGTCAAGTCATTCACAGAAGGAGTCGTTGCACACAATCACAATAACACAATATATAACGGCATAAATTACATCTCTTTATTATTATTATTATTATATATTATACATTCGCTTTTATCACAAAACTCAATTTGTTTGTTAAAACAACAACTGGATCTCTTTTAGCCATGTACATTTTACAGCTTTTTAAGTTTACGCATTTTGTTGACACATTCTTGGAACGAAACGGGGAAATAATGCTTAGTAAAATTAATGTTAATGTTATAATTTGTTTTATGATAGTTGTAGCCGTCCCAGAAATCTTTAAAAATTCGAAAACTCGCTGCATTTTTGTTTTAAAAAATTATGTATTTTAAACATGCAATTCCATTTTTTACGGTTGTCATCAAAACTTGAAATGAATCCACGATAATATTATTATTAGCAACATGAAATACGTAAATGGGGCACTGTGAGATGGAGCTGTATCTTGTGAGCTAAGTAAGTTTTCAAATAAATTTCTTTTCCAAAGGCAAATTAATTTTAATTTCCTTAAATGCATTAAATCAACAATTTCCATCTGATGAAAAGAAGAGCACGTTGCATCATATTCAACTTTATTTGCTTTCATTTCCTTTTTCCAGCAAAAATAAATGCCTTGCCTTGGCTGCTACTGTATTTTATGCTGCAAGGGCTTATCACAAGATGGCTGGAGTTGTATGTATCAACTAAGTAAGGACTTGAGCACACTGACTGCAGACAAACCTCAAGCTAATACAAACGTTCATTGATACAGCCACCACCACCACTCACACACACTTCACATAACACACCGGTGTGCAATGCGATGGTAGCCAATTTTTTTCCGACAGTGGATATCATTTATGCTCTGCTTTTACCTTTCATTCTCATGTTTTATGTACCTCCACCAGTCTGCACTGTTTCCGTTTATAGGTCATTGTATTTTCCCCAAGATAAATTATGTATTTCACTTTCGTCCGTATTTTAAATGATCACATGTTTCTTCCAAACACCACGACAGAGACAGAGAGATGGTTCAAATTGACAACTTTATCGTTGTATGCGTGTGCAAATTAAAAATAAAAAAAAAGTTTTCATTTTCAGAGCAGATGTGCCATTCTTTAGCAGATGATAATGTTAAAAGATGGTAATAATAGTACTTATATTATTTTGCATTATTGTCTACCACGGTTTTTGCGATTGCGTGCATTGTTGTTGTGTGTAGCGGTGTGCCTTTCAAATCAGAAAAGAAGAAACAATTGTTTTAAAATACTACCTTGTTTTCAGCATATTATCAATCCAACTTACTCTTTTATCCTAGTTCTTTTCTGGAAAACACCGTTGCACGAGACATCACAAACTTTTTTTAATATTACCGTTCCATGCAAAAAACAGAGTTGTGCAAGGAAGCATATTATCATCTAACGCGTCATTCTAATATTTTAGCAAAAAAATGTGCACATCATTTCACAAAGTTTTTACATAAATATGTATAGCGTGACTTGTAAGTTTGCAAGTTTATCATGGCAAAAATAAAAATCCAATTTGTTTTCCTCTCTTAGATGTTGAATGCACATCCCAAAATATTATTTTACTCGCTGCACTATATTAACAGCGAATTTTCTTTTTCTCTAAAGAAAAAACATCTGTCCATTATATTATTCCATATCACTTTCTAAAATGAAAACAATTATGTCGCCTCGGATGGTGCCAACTAGCGCCTTGGTCGATGTTTTTTTGAATTTGTTATACAGTATTATTTATCGAATCTTTTGAAACACAGTTCTACGAATGAAAACATGATCGTTATACAGGGCAGCTGGTTTAAAAATATGTATTTTTGCTAGATATTATATTTAACCGTGCACTTAGATACAATTTTTGGCGCCTACTACCTAAATCTTCCAAAATGCCAGCATTTAAAAAAGGGGAAAATAATAATGATAATAATATCACAAGCTTGACAGTCAATTCGCGGCAGTAATGAAAATCATAAAGAAGCTTTTCCTGGAATACAAGGAGCACTTAATTAATAAAATATATTATTATTATTGTTACCAGATATTTTTGCACTGGACACTGGCATAATATACACATACATATGTAAATACATACAAATTCTAAACTCATTTTCTGATGGCCTTTGGCCCTTCTTAGAAAAAAAATGTGTTGTTTTCTTCCAGCTTTTTTGGCAGTCAGTGTGGTCCACCTTGTTATACTGCAGCTTGCTGCTCTTCAAGAGAAGATATTTAGTGTGGTGCCAGTAACATGCACGTATTTTTTTCTACACATGTACCACCAGAACATTTAGCCTTGATAAAAAAAATAACACGACGACATTTGGTATAGGTGGTACTTGTCTCTATTTTATCCAAGTAGTTGGCCTTTTTAACCCCTTAACATAAATATCTTCCAGGAACAAAAAAATAACGCTATTCTTTTTTACTTTCATGCAAACATTAATGAAAGAGAGCGAGAGAGAGAGAGAACAAGAAGAATAAAAAAAACTGACCCATCATGCGAATGCGAGAGAAGAGCATGCAGGAAAAAAAGGCAAGTCTGAAAAAAAACTGTTATTATGAAGCGTGACTAAACTAAACTGATCTTCCCTCTTCTTATTCTACTAGAGAAACATGGTTACTGAATATGAGCTAACATTACGTAGACATATATTTATTCTTTTTAGATTTTGATCGTTTTGTTATTGTTTAACTGCTGCTCCCGCTGCCCTATTTGATGGTAGTGGTGGCTGGTTGTAGTAGTAGGTTTGTAAGTGCATTTGCTCCAGAAACCCAGAAATCAAACGAGCAGTCTTCCAGTAGCAACTGTAATAACAACAGAGAAGCAGATGATAAAAACGAAGAAGAAGAAAAAAGGTTTATAAGAGGCTTCTCTATTTCTTCTACTGCACTATATACAATTTTTTTTGTAGAATTCTATCCATTTATCCATATAGTAGCAAAACGTGCTACTGCTATAATATATTTGATGACGATGGATGGATGGATGATGATGATGAAGAAGGTTTTTCCATCAACCAAAATATGTCTGTGCAGCAGCATGTACGTACATGTGCTCAAAGGACATGTTCTTGTCGGAGAATGGAAGGAACACCTGGCATTCGAGACAAAAAAGGGGAAAATAGATGGTAAGTTGAGTATGATGTGATGTGATAGCGTTTTTTTGTAAAGAATAGCAACAGAACTCACAGTCATCTTCTTCTTCTTCCTCCTCTTGTTCTTGCTTTACACATTTTTTTCTGAAAAAATATACTGTTGAGCCCCTTAAGAAACTGAAAGGTTTAAAAAAGGAATAAGTTACACAAGAGAAGGAGTAAAAAGAAGGGAACTAAAGATTAACATTTCCTTTCTTTTATTTCACCATGTGCACGCGACACAAGTGTTGGCCTTAAAATCACTCGTTTTTTTTCTTCTTCTTCTAAAGTTCCCTCTCTCTCTCCTTCCTTTTATCCCTCTCGTTCGTTTAATTCATTGGACATAATGAATCTTAGAAAAAGAAAATGTTGCATCTTGCATCTCCTTCTCTTTTTTTTCTTACGAAAAAAACCCAGACAACCTTGCGGCTTGGCTTGCTCGTTGTACCGATCATCATCGTAATGATCGTCATACTGCATTAGAAGTAAGTAGTAAGTACCTACACATCCATCTGCCTGCCTGGCTGCACTCTACACGTTCTTTTGACACCGCAACAGCAACAGCAACTGTATTCCTTTTTTTCTTGGGCAGTGGTACAACATGCAATGCAGTGTAACAACACATTGTATAAAATCCAGCAGCAACAAACGGCTTTATTTCTGTCAATCAGACCCCTCTTCTCTATTCTCAATGAAAAAAACTGGAAATAAAGGAAGAAAAAAATGGTCCTACCACATATTCTTTTATTATTATTATTATTGCATTCATTCTATCAATATTGATCTCAAGGATAAAAGTTACTTGAACTTTATTATGTAGGTAAGTATATAGGCTCTGTTCCTGTGCTGCTGCTGCTAATACTACTTGCATATATTGCGTGCACATGGCACACATTTACACCATCACAAGATATGAAATTCTCAAAAAAATGGTTTTAAAAAAGCCTCTTATTTTTTCCTTCTCCTCCAGGCGAGGCCTTCTGAGCCACCACAGAGGGTCGTCAAATTTCTACATATTTCTACACTTTCCTATCACATTACTCATTGCTAGGAAATTGTACATTTGGCTCGAGTGCATATGCTTGTGCGTGGTATTGTGAAACGGACACGCTTCATCATCATCATAATATAATTTCCAAGACAAGAAAAAGGAGTCGCAGTCATGAAAGTGTGCTATATTTACAACATCACAGCAGCAACGACCGACTGTATTCCTTACCACACTCTGCAGCAGCAGCCACAGTACAAGAAAAAAAAGCTTTTATTATTATTCGTATAATATGATTGCAATAAAAAAAGAATGTAATGCAATGTAGAAAAAATGAAAAAGTAAGCCAACGTACGTATTAAAGCAAGGGGAAGAAAATAGAACACGCGTCTTCTTCTCATCATCTCATCCTTAACAAACAGTCACCCTTAAGCCCAAAAACGGAACGAGACAACAAGAAAAAAACCAAAACGAAGAAAAACTTTACCACTGCGCGGAGCAGATGTTTCTCGTAAAATCATGAATAGACGTAAGTAGTATACCCGTTATTAACCATGCATGTACATTTATATATGAATG
>JAHZMT010004373.1:0-14632 GCA_027743785.1 Sinhomidia bicolor
GTGAGAGGTACATACATATATGCCCACTCATTCTTATGCATTTTGCGTACGCAAGTTGTACTTTGTTTTTGACGTAGATATTCATTCATTCAAATCATGTATCAACACGACATGAGCTCCCGTGTAAACAACAACAACACATTTTTGCGAGTCATTTTACGTAGTAGAGAAACTGGACAAATAAGAGCGAAAGTGTACCAAATATAGAAACATAATGCAATGCAACCTTGGCGCATTGTGAAATGTTAGTCAAATAACGAGACAACAAGTTAAAAAAATACAAAATGCCGTGCGTAGTTATAATTGTGGAGCTACGATACTTGTTATCTTTATGATGTGCTTTTTGGAACAACACATTACATTAAATAATTATTGATAACAGGATGAACCTTTGTTCCTGCAAGAGGTACCTTTTTGATAAGACCAGGATGATTGACCATCTAATAATGATATAGGTATATTTTTTAAGAAGACTCAGATTTGGGAAACTAAAAAAGTACTGTCATTTTGTGTAAGTAGTACTTTATTATTTTGTAATAATAAATTAACCTGTAATGAAATAAGTGAGCTATTGAGTTGTGCATGAGTACATACATATCTATACAATATGCAGAGCATATACCATATTTTTATGTCTGTTCAACTTAACTTGATGATACACACACAAGTAGTAAACGTTTCAATTCAATGCAATTTCTACCACTTCCCATGCTGGTCAACATCAAACAGTAACTACCATAATGTGAACCACTCTGTTTCTCTAATTGTTTCTCTTACAAAAGTTGAAAGTCGCAGTAGTAATATCTGTATATAATACCTTTGTGTTATATGGTACCGACCGGCCGACAAAAATAAAAAAGTGAATTCCTATAAATCAAATGAAAAATTATATTATCCTACAAAAATACATTTGTACTACTGCAACTCATAGTCTACTAGTCTAAATGTAGGTACTTGGGTACATGGCAGCTAGAAATCAGATTACAACATGCTATTTCTACGTCTTTAAATAACCACAATATTTTTTGCGCACGTTAAAAGTTTGTGAAGTATTATAAAACTACTACTACTATGTATATAATCTAAACTAAAATATGTTCACTCACATCAGTTGCTGCTTATAACCTTGTACCTAGTATTGCTCATATATCAGTATAATTGAATCCCATGTTTGTAGCCAGCAGATTTCAATAATATTGTGTTATAGGTAGGTACGTTATATATATCAAATATGCTTCCATGCATGAGCTATTGTGTTGTTTGGGACTGTTCTTCTATAGTATGTGTGGTGTGATACATGTACTCTTTTGAGTTGGGTTTGAGGTCGCGATTTTTTGTGCAGAAAATTTCACCAGCATCAAGCAGCACACATTTTTGTTAATGCAGGTTAGGATCGTATCATGGTATAAAACGTAGTAGTAGTAGTAGTACGTAGTTGACTCGATGGCACATACCACACAGCATCATCAAAACTTCTTTGCATAGGTAATATAAAATTCATCAACTTCCACTCTTACTCACGCCAGAAGAAGAACTGTAGTAGTCATATGTAAAAAAATCAACTTGAAATGTTGGGTTTGGGTACATGGTAGTAATAAAAAAAAATATTAGAATGCTCGTAAGCAAACTTTTGGATTTGCTATATTGCCTTTACCGGTTAAGTACTATGTATTTGGAAACGCTTGGATGAGACAAAAAATGATGCCGAGAAAAGTAGTTAGAAAAAAATGCTGAAAGCTTGCATCCAGCAGTGGTATGATTGGTCAAAACATATTTAAGGGATTTACGTCAGAAACAAGTTTCACAATCACGCTCACATCTTAAATTTATTTAGTTGGATGTTTCTGACCAGCACAATATTGTTTAAATTACTACTGAGCTGAGTGATGGTTGAAATAGAGTCATATTATCTTACTTGCTTCATTATCATTTTTGTTATCCACTTTTGACATCAGAAGCAAGTTGATTTTGATATAGGTAGTAAATGGGAATGTACGCGTTATGCATGCATGTACACGTTCGAAGTTCATGCATGTAGTTAAGTGTAATACACGAGACGGCTTACATGATGATGATGACGGTCATTAAGATATGTAATTTAAATACGTGTAGTACGTACTATTCAGGATCTGTTTACCCTGGAAAATTTTGGTGAGTCGTCACTGTCACCACTACCAAAGTATGTAGTACTTGTCTGCGTTTGCTGTAATCTGCAAGGTAGAAAATAATCAAAAGGTAATGATTAACAAAATAGGTATGTCACATGCTCTTCAGTCATCATCATATACAAAATAATTTCCATTTCAGGAAAGTATTTTGTACATGATTTTTCAGAAATGAAACGTTGGTTTTGTTCAAATTAAAATGTGCAATTTGTAAATTTGTATCAGCTATTATCTAGAACCGTATCTCTCTACATTTATTTTTATCAAAATATGATAGATGAAGGTGAAAGGCTATACAAAGCGTATAAAATTCAAATTAAAACATTTCAAACGTTTTTGTCTTTAAAGCAAAGTGCTTGGAAAAAAACTTTGTAAGGGGATTTTATCATAAATTTCATACTGGATTAACTTGAAAAAATTATAATTTCTACTCATTTCTTTGAAAAGACACAATAGTTTGAAAATGATTACAAATTTGCTATTATGTTGAGATCTCGCAATCAATCATTTAGCAGGGAATTCTTACATATTTTTCCTTTACTGGTTTTTGCCGAAAGAGCGAGAAAGTGTATATTGTTGGTGCTTACGTACAAAACATACATATAGGCAAATCGTGCAATGGTTATTTAACGATACCATTAAAAGGATAATAATGGTAGTACTAAACAACCCAGGGTCTATTCAAGTTGCTACCAGTGCTCTACTCACTCCACACACACAAACAACTGCTACAACCGTAACAACAACTTTAGTAGTGCTGTTGCTGTTCTTTGGCAAACATGCTGCTGGCATATCACTCACTCTCTAACCTTCCAAGTTTGGCGTGTGAATAAAAACGAGAACAACAAAAACATGAGGAATGTGTTCTGGACTTGCTCATATTGAATCTGAAACTCTCCAGAGCAGATTGAAAAATCAGCGACACTTCTCCGCATTCATAAAAGAGTCAAGCGTTGTATTGTAGTAAACAAGTTACACAAGTAAAATCATTATTAATAATAGTAAATGACTTGAAATCAAAGGGTACTACTACTACTAGCAAAGTACATATTTGTGTTTCTTTCTGTGCCATTTTCTTTTACTGAAAACTCTGTAAATTTTGCAGTGTTTGAATAAAGCAAATAAAAGTGATCCATTATTAAAACAAGTTTATGCTTTTCACAGAAAAGTTTACGTTTATATATACAAGAGCATATATAGTATAGCGTTCGGTGCGGTGTACGGGGTGATGTGGACACTTTTTGGAATGTATTTTTTTCCTAGTAGCTTAGAACCAACAAACAACAATGTGTTTATCTCGTTTATCTGTTTATTTTGACGTTACCACTAAATGAAATGGTTAATTTTATCAAGTTTTTTTGTGCAAGACAATTCATTAAAATAGTCTAAATGCCAGCGGAATCATGTGTATCTGCTTTTGTCGCGTACCCTCAACTACAGCACCATTACTTTCATCATTCCTTTGGTTCGCTGGAACAAATGCATTTCATGATAAACGAGTCGACTAATGTCATCGTAAAACAAGGGGGAGAAGAAGAGCTAGCTGCTACTGGCAGTGGTGTAAGAACATTAGTAAAAAATATGTATAAATAGGTTGCAAATTTTTTAATGAAAAAAAATGTTTCTTTTGTAAAACAAATCTCTGCTATCAAAGCGGAATCATGTTTCCCACTTGTTACTTGGCTTGAATTCTAGCATGCAAATTACCACTTCCATTAATACTATAATAATTCGTGGAAATTTTGATAAAGTTTAAAAAATATTTATGTTTAATATTTAATAAATTTTATCTTATCAACTATTTTCTTTTATGTTTTAGGGGGAGGACAAAGATTTCAGCGAAAAGTGGCGGCAACTTGGAGGCGAAGGGGGTAGAAATCAGTCCTTGGGGGAAACTGACTCCTCGCACCATGACCATTTGAACTACCACCACCACCATCATTATCATCATCATCATCGCAGAACCAGTATTCTGAATCACAACTCTCCAACTCAATATCAAGTACCGGATGAAGTCAGCCTTGACTCACAAGATCATCCCGAAGGTTCGAATACCCCTTCAGCAAGTACAGAAAGTGCTTCCAGTCGATGCCCTGAATCTATCTCTTCAAAAAAGGAAACAGCTTCATTTTTGTTTGTTGGACCATTGGGTATGTCTTCTCAAGTCCATAATTTATTAGTCACGTATGTATATTTAGCTAAAAAAAATGAGCAACAGAAAAACTGCAACTGTTACTGATCAACAACAATATTCATCTTAAAATACCTAGGCGGGGCTAAATCAAGCTATTAAATATAAATAGTGCAGAATATTTTAGATATTCTGAAGCATTTTGTCAAGCATAAACAGTAATGCATAGCTGACTATGACAGTTTTCCTTATACTCCGTTATTTCCCAACCACCGGGGCAAGGCGAGACGATCCTGGAAAGGTTACTGAGAACAAAATGCTCCCGTTTCCAGCTTGGCGTGGTGGTCATGCTCGTTCTGTTGTACCTAGGCAGTCGACTGTTGTCGTTCAGCACAAAGAGAAGTTTCCATACGCTGCCGTTCGACATACTCCTTCTTACCGAGACTCTCTACCTACGTATATCACTCTGGCCAGGCTTATTTAGTCAGTTCACACAACAGTCAAGCCAAAACTCTTGAACACACAGACATTCAAACAGTGGGAGACTGTATAGCAGGCAAAAGCAAGGAAGACCTCAAGGACATTTTATAGTATATTAACATTATATATTAAGCGCAATTCAGGTAACATGGCATCATTCGAGTTTCAGGCAGCCAAGACCACTAACCAGTCTCGCAAGTTTTAGCACTGCTATCATCATCGCTCATACAATTTTTAAATTTAGCATAAAGGTGTAGTAGAGTGAGCATGGGGAATTCACCAGCAGCGTTCCCATAACTAGTTCACGTTTAGATGGGTTGGAAGCAACAAGAGACTGATGTGGTGGCTGCCGCTTTAGTCTAGAAGAGCAAAATTGCTGGAAAGTTGTAGAAAATCCGCAGCGTTTTCCCAGCAGAATACAATAATATACAGTTGTTGCTTGAAACTTTATTGTTCTCCCGGAATAACTTACTACCGTGTATGAATTTTCATCTTGGTTTATCGTCATCGTCGCAGTACATGAAAGAGAGGCCCATCATAATTCACAACAGGCTACATGCTAAACATATTGCAGTATAGTAGCAGCAGCGTAGAAAAAAGAGACGTGCTTTCTGTTTCTCCGCTCTCTACTATTCTCGAAGCGTATATGCATTTTTTTGACAAAAACAATCGTTGTGCTTACCACTGTCACCGTGTTCACCTTCACCGCCACAAACAGAGCTTTCTAGAATATAATAGTTGTTGTTGTTCTTCACTTTTGGCGTGAATTTCCTCTCAGGGTATGATGATGCCTGTGACGTAGGGATCATGCGCTCAAGTTGGAGCGTCATCTAATTTTCATGCTTTCTCCAGAGAGTTAGACATGCATTAGTAAACAACTTTTTGTCAGTAGCTTTTCTATTTTCAAACAGCTCTTGTTGTTTTGAAACTGGCCGAAATGTAATAACAGTAAAATGGGAAATAATCTATGCGTGGTAAATAATGTAAATTAGGTACATCATTATCTTCATACTGGCCATTCATGCGTCGGTGAATATGGAAAACATACAAGTATTTTTTATTAAAGTGTAAATATAAATGTATTGTTTAATAGGAAAGAAACGCAAGTACAGTCGCCAAAGGGCAGCGTCCGATGACAACGAATCGGAATCTCATCTACAGATTGTTACAGGATCCCCAGAAACGACTGAGGAAGAGATGGATCAGTCGCAAAGTCCATCTCTTGGGGACAACTCACAATCTGGTTTTGACAATCAACCCCGTAAAAGTTCATTAACACAAGAGGAGTTGTCCACGGCTGAAAGCAGTGGGGAGAGAATAAGGATGGCAGGAGGTGAGCCTGTTTCAACAATTGTAAGTACTCCACCAACGGCTCGCTCGACGACGTCTCCAGATTCGGGTGGAGACTCCACAGGGGAGTTTACAAACCCAGCTACTACTACAGTAGAGGGCGCAGGTGATTCTTCAAGCATTATCATATCAAAGCCGTTACCGATAACTGGAGCTCCAACGTCAGTGATCCGTAGAGTAAGCAGAAAGAAACAAGAGCATCCTTTACCGCTAAACCTTTCCGTCTCATCCCCTCCCGGAAGTAGTAATAGTAACTTCCCGTCCTCCCCGGACTCATCGAACCTTTTGACTTCTGGTTCTCCAAGTGGAAGACCCAATGTGTTGACAAGGGTCAGTGAGGGTGCATGCCCCACTACAAGCCCGTCTGTAATCAGAGATGAACTTTATTTCGAGGGGAGAACAACAACAACAGGAGAACGGCCGGTATTTGTTTGGAGATACAGAGAGGACGTTCCACCATCACAGGCATCTCTGTCTGCAGCTGCTGGCCCAATGTCACCAAGTCTATCAACCATCTCAGCAACAAGTTTTGTTGTACCTGACGTGGCAGGGTCAAAAGTAGGAAGTAGTGGAGAAAGTTCTTCAGCATCATCATCCGTATCTCAACAACGGTCAGGTTCACATACTGCAAATTCCAAAGCAAACGATGGGGTTAGTGGCAGTGGAAGCAATGTTAGCGGAAAACCACCAAAAAAGAAGCTTCGCTGTGTCAGGTAAGACCCTCATTCATTACTTATTGGATTGATTATAGTAATATTTTATGGCAATTTGCATTTTGGTTTAAAAATTGTAGAGGCTACATTCAGGAGAGAGACCTTATGTCTGTGAGATCTGTAAAAAGAGCTTTTCTAAAAACCATCACTTAAAAACTCACATGAATCATCACGCTGGAATTAAGGTAATTTTTTGAAATGAAAGCGACTGTAAAAGGATCAAAGTAAAGAATAAAAAATAGTAAAATAAGTAATGCTGTATTTTAGCCGTACGAGTGTCCAAAGTGTCACGCTCGCTTCAGTCAATCAAGTAACATGAAGACTCATCTAAAAAAGTGTTCAGGAGTTCCTAATCCCACAACATCCCAACGTCAGCAGATGCTTAGGAGAAATCCACTGGACATTGGTAGATCTACTGCACAGTTACCACCATTACCTGGCGTTGCAGCAACAGCTGGAAACTCTATTATTCGTGGTAAGGAAGCATTGCCTTCGTTGACAGGACCGTCAAGACTCATGTATGAGCAGCAGCAGTCGCTAAACATTTTAACACAGTCAGTGGGTGGACAAGGAATGGTGCCAGGACCATCAGCAGCATCACAACTTTCACCCGTACATTCCAGAGGTCAAGTGCCAATTGAAAGTTTGCTACTCCATCTAAACGTTGGTCGTAGTAGACATACATCCCAAGGGAGTGTTCACTCCGGAGCTCCAACATCACCGACAACAGCAGTGTCATTTTCAGACTTTCAACTGATGTTACGCAATGCGGCAGCGGTGGCTGCCGTCTCTACAACGCCACGGTCAGTCCCAAGTTCATCGAGTCTTGGACAGCGGACATACTCGAGCTCTGGATCGCCACCTTCGTCTTCCATGGTTATTCCGTCTGCCACTGTGACCACAAGTGGAATTCCGGGCATGATCACTTTTGGTGAAATGGTTTCAAGTCCTTCGTCAGTCACAAATGCAAGATACTCTCCCCCAGACAGCGGGAATCCCCATGAACGTGAACCATCTCCTGCATTATCTCCAATCATGTCCATTAATCCAAATCTTGGATTAGTTGGATACGGAATAGGCTCTAGGGGAAGTGGCCATAATGATTCTACGGTCATGCCTCCTCCCCAGTCGAATGGATCATCCGTCTTGAGAACTGTTCCTGCACCGTCTTCATATGAACTGTTACCATCATCACCTCAGAACATTCTCAGAATCGACACAAGGAGCATAGAGGGATACCAGTCTGTATTGTCTCCTCCCGATCGGGGTAACACCAGACAAGGTAGAGTTGTCCCAAGTCCACTAGTATCTCCTAGGCGCAAACCACCATCACCGTCATCTCTCTCCGCCAGTGGGTCCTACATTCCTTTATCAACCCTGGAGACTGCTGCAATTGCCTCAGGTCTTAGATCGCCCTCACAAATGGTGAGATTTTTATCATCTGCTCTTAGGGATGCCGAAAGCCCGTTACAGTCAACCACTCACTCATCGTCATCTACAAGGCTACCTTCGCTACAACACCAAAATGTATTAGAGGCCATGGTTGCTGCCGCTGCTGCAGAGCAAAATACAGCAATGTCGTCACAATCTTCTATAGGAGCATCACGAATCCGCCACGTACCTTCACCCCATCTTCACCAAACTCCCCAATCACACCCATCATTCCAATATGCAGGAGATTCTTCACCTCTTCCTAGCCTTCACTTGAGTCATTCAGCTACAATGGCGTCTGGGGGACTCCAACATTCCAGTTCACTGCATCACCAAGAAATCGCTAGTCCACCCCCAGCATACTCTGTTATCACGTCATCTCACCTAATCAATCAGCATGACCAACAACATCACCAACAGCATCTACTAGATATTCAAAGAGCTGGGACAAACTACTCTCGTTTCACCTCTCCATCTTCAGCGGCCAGTCGACTAGCCAGCGCAATAGACGAGCATCATGATGCATCTGACCAAAAACAACACATCGAGCTTCAACATCAGCCACCTCTACCCTCGCAACTACATCGACAACACGGATATCATCAAACATTATTACAAAGTCGCGTTAATCAAGGTTCAGTTCCCTCACCCGGATATCCTTCGGCAAGTTCAAGTAGCGGCAACATTTCTGGATACTCTTCGTTCAATCACTCAATAATTTCTAGATCTCGTTCTCATTCTCCAGGTACAATAGAGCATCTGAGGGAGAGGAATCAGGATTATCAAAACCAATAAGTACATCAGAATTTACAAAAGGTAGAAATTTTGTAGACAAATCAATTACATACATAGTATAAGAAATTAAGAAGGTAGGTTAGTAAATAAACATATAATTTTACTTGGCACTTACATAAAATTATGTTTCCTTTCTAGTTTGTAGTTATCGCTCATCACTCACTTATACGATACGAATACTTGACTGATACGGTATAATATAATAAGTTTTAAAAAACTGATTTACACATGGTATGATATCGCCATTAATCAATCAAAGGAGACTTTTATGCTGATCAAACAAGCATTTTCCAAATATTTATCATAGCAAAGTTTATGTAGCTAGCAAAAATAAAAGTTTTTAAAGAACATCATATATATATATCTTAGTATATTATATAAATATTAAATTTCATCAAAAGCCTATACAGTGAAAATTTTATCCGACCGATGGATTGTGTCCAACAATCAATCAAACTTACTCTAACTTAGCTGTACGATGCATATAATATGCACATGTAAAAAACTTATACCACAAAGTAAACGAATTTACTCCGTTTTTATTTTGTAAAACAAATCAAGGTGCATACACAAACATAATATAATATTATGAGAGCGACATGTATTATGCAGCAAATTGTATAAGAATCTCGGTGATTTTAGGCCAACTGTTTCTTTGTAAAAAGTTTTAAAAAACCATTATTACTGCTGTCATAGCCAAAAAAACTTGTTTATGTTTCATCACAATATAAGCATAGGTACATACAATTAGTCACGTACAAACAGTAGTAACGAACCGAATGTATTTCGTCCTGCAACGGTTCAGGAAACATTTTAGTCGATTATTTAAATTAGTATAAACAAATTAATTATAGCTTTTTTGTGGAAATATGACTCTGCTGGAAATAAGAGAAAGTATGCATGCTTTGCAACAAACATACATACCTACATCACGTCTTCACAAAAATACCAAAGACGATTTTAATCAAAGAGGTAACAAAGGCTCAGTGTGCTTGCGCTAATCATTTTTATTAATCCTTTGTAGAGTATAGTAATATATGTACAATCAGTCACGTAAATTAAAATGTCTACATCAAAACCGCTAAACTGTGTGTAAAAAATTAATGTGTGTACCTTATTAGTGAAAATATAGAAGTATCTCGAACATTGAGATAAGATTGATTTTTATACAGGTGTTTAAGTATCTTGCCGTTGTATTATGCGCTGTAATATATACAAATATATGTAGCGTCTAATTTTGTAAATCAAAAACAATGTTGCCACATTCGATCAAATACATTAATTAACTAAATATTTAAAAATTGTAAAAAATCAAATATTCATACAGAATTGCGTTACATTTCATTTTTCAAACTATTCTTATGTTTCGAGATAAAACTTTCATTCCAAAAATAAACAATGAAATAATTTGACAATTTATTCAATTGTATACCAACTATATATATGTATGTGCTAATAATATAAATGGGGAATATGAAAAACTTCTTGTAGCTCAAATATTAAGCCAGTCATTTTTCCAAAATATTGAAACAAAATATTGATGTAGGAAAGTCACTTTTTTATTCAAAGAATCATTAAATTAATATAGTGAATAAATTGTGCTCCAGGAATTTTCAATTTGCATTGAAATTTGTATCAGAAAACAACTGGAACCAATAATCGGTGCTATAAATGTGTTTCCTACCATGAAACAGTTCAGCAGGGTAAAAAATGTCAAAAGCGTGTTTTCACATTGGCAATTAATTTTTGTATAAAATTATGAAAGAAATGATCACATATATATACATAATAATATATACATGTTAATAAATCCAAAATAAAAGTAGTCAATTGTACATGCTAAACTGGTCGAATTGAGTCGAAACCGTAAGAGAGATAAACATAACCATTCCGCTATGAAAAATATGGTATATCCACTTCAATCGTGTAAAACCCCAAAAGTTGTTGGGCAGGTATATTTATTTTTAATTTAATCCTGAAATCAAATTTTACATTATCGCGTCTGAGTATACTAGTAATTAGTGTACAACTTTTAAATTTATTGTATTTTATAAGTAAATATTACTTGCACAATAGACCACTCAAATATCTAAATAAACACTTTAATATTTTCGGTTGTGACAAAATAAATGGAATATGTACGTACACAGTGATTTTGTGAGCCCTACTATACTACTGAACGTGCTAAATAATTTGTGGAACATATTTAAACAGACCAAAAACTTATTTTATACAATGTGGTTATTTTAAGAAAGATGTGTGATACGAGGATTGCCGTTGGAATTTTCCCAAAGAACAAAAAAATGTTTTAACTACACGCGTGAAATTCGATATCCTTATTGATTAATCAAGTATTATCGTGTAAATTTACACTATTAAATTGTAAAGCAACTTTTTAAAAAGCCGTGTCGGATATTAAAAAATGTATCGAATTCATTTATTCAAACTGTTTTTGTTCTGTCATAATGTATATAATGTTATACAAGAGTCATGTACATATTATAATGCGTGTAATTATTTGGCTTTCACCAAAGAGGATGAAAGAACACTTACGACGAATGAACTTTTTTTCAGTGATCAATCAACGTCTGGTAAGTTCACTAGATTAGGTAGGATACAGAATTGAGAAATTTATAGTACACAATAGCTTTTATTTTTAAAAACGCTCATTTATCATTGTTATTATTTAGCTAGATTTAGCAACAAATGTATGTGCAGTAACATATTTTATTGCTTTGTGGAATTTTGTTTCTTTTCCCTTTATCTTCATGTCATGTCGTTTTGTTGTTGTTTTATATATACATACATATGTATATATAATATATATATTATTGTGAAATTAGACAACATGTAAACCTTGTATTTACATTGAACTCAAAATATTGTTAAATGATTAAAGTAAAATGCTATACAAAAAACTATCCACCGACACAATTTATTTGTTGCCACCCATTTGCTGAGTAATTATGATCTTGCAAAGTTCATCAATTTGTAGCATCTTCACTTATACTGTTTACAAAATATATTATAATCGAAAGCAAAAAAAGATAACCTCATCTGGCATAATATTTGTATGCATGTTGATTTGATTTAACAAAGCACAATTTAACATCGAAGATATCAGGGGCACAGTCTGTAGTCTCAGAAGAAATTTTAGTCAGTAGTGTATATTGTCTCTACAAGCATAAAGCAACGTTTTATTAGAAATTTTAGACCACGTGCCGATTTTAAGTAGTCAAATCGAACCGCACCAAACGTACTAACAGATATATTCTTTCTGAGACGTTGGAAAACAGAAACAATTTGTAATTGTTGGGGAACAAAAGAAAATGGTTTAGTCAATTTAGCTGTCAAATACAATCAAAATCAACATTTTAATTAAGTGTCAATCTAATAAAACATGAATAAAAGGTAAACAGTGGGTAAATGTCTGTGTTATGAAAACAACTATTAAAACCTAGTCTTGTTTCTATAAACCTTGAACGCACAATTAAATAATATATTTTTGCCGTCTTTATTTTTTAAGAGTGTCAGAAATGCCAGAGAAATAGTAAGAAATCTTTTTGTCTTATTATGACAATTTTATATAACAACTCCGCTAAAATATACGATGAACTGTCGATATTTATAATAAATGATTATTGTAATGTTGTGTACCTTAGAGCATGTATTTTGAAAGTGTTCAAGTTTATACAGTGAATAGTAGTGCCAGTATAAAATATTGAGTACTATTAGGTATTACTTTAACAAACAACTCCTTATTGCTAGTACAGAGTATAGGTATATAAAAAGATAATAAAATATTGAGAATAAAATCTTCATTAATTTATCATAATATGATATAATATAACGAAACTTATCAACGAAATTTAACAAAAAATAATAGTTCTTTGTATAATATTGTCATCATGTAAATACAGTGAAAAATGTATGTTCTGTGGTCTGTACGTCTATTTGACACCTTTGTCGTGATGAAAATTTATTATGGGTATAATCGTAGTTAAATGAATAATGTTTACACATATAGCGTGTCGATAAACTATGTATATTCGAAATGTACATTTAATATGGCATTGTTTTGTAATAAACTACATACAAAAAAGTAAAAGATAAAGAAACCAGTGCGGTGCATGTCTTAAAATTATTAGTTTTGATTCAATTTCTCATATTTTATATTTCGATTATTACTATACCTTACTATTATTTTTTATTTAGTAAGGAACGTTATTAATCATATGAAAACTTGAAGGTAAAAGAACATGGAAAAGATGTTTTTTTGTAAATCATAAAAATTATGCCTAACAAAAAGAAAAATCCTAAATAAAAATTTTTATCAAAAGGTGCATGTAGGTGTTGGTGGCTCTAAAAAATACTGCAAGCATTTGAACGTTGTACTATTACCTGTGTGCTTAATCCCAAGTCGTAATAATTGGATTGCCCTTGATTGCTGATTTGCGAATAATTATTGTAATCAACATGCTATTTCATGCCTAAAGCAACGACTTCGGTCGGTCATGTACAATGTACAGTATCCAATACAGTGACAGTACATATATTATATTATATGCATATATTATACCTCCACTCCACATATATATGGATTTGTCAGAACTAATTGATCTGCAATAAAGAATTGAATTGAAAAAAGTTGAATTGAAACAAATACAACGTTTCAACGCTGTATTTGGTCTTTTTTTATTTTAGGTTAAAAGAAATCAGTCAAACTATGGGAATGGATTTCCCTAAACTAAAGACAAAATGGTCGAACGAAAGTTGTCCAGGATCTAATTTCCATCTAGATATTCACTCTCTGAATCTAAATAAATATTTGAGTGTCGACGGGATGTTTAGTAAAAAAATCAGGTATATGTGTGTTTCAAATGAGAACTGACAATGTGAGATGTAGTAAAAATGTAACTATAATAGTTAGTTTTATATCATGCTGCATTAATACTACCACGTAGACTGCAGACTAAAATGACTATGTACGTGATACACAAATAATACGTGTGTCTTTCCATATTTGATAGGAATGAAATGATTTTATTAATATTATGTTTGCGAATTTGAAATGTCTTGTACTTAAATTCATGGAATGATTGTTAAACATTTATATGTGTTATGGCATAATAACGACTGAGCCTTTAAACACTTAAATAAATCTACATATCTATCTATCTATAGGAATGAAAGATTTTTGTGTACTGTTTATGTGAATTATGTGAGATCACATCTATAGGTATTCGTACGCAGTAAATACATACGTGAAGTTACTTCGTTTGTTTGGCTTTTCAGCATAAATAAATACGCGATGAACACCAAATTATAGTGATTTTTCAGTAAAATGACGAGTGAGCAAAAATATCTGGAAATTTATTAAAACCAAATTGAAAAACTGTTTAACTAAACTAATTAGAACTAGGACGTTGTTGTTTTAATTTCAACTTGTCATTTGAAGCTAACATATATTCTTCATATACAACCAAGTTTCCAATAAGACGGCGTGACATAGTATTTCAATTTTAATTGCTTACCTTGTTTTTTAAAAACTTGCTTCCTTCATAACA
>JAHZMT010004374.1:0-12922 GCA_027743785.1 Sinhomidia bicolor
GCTGCTGCTCAGAAAATATGGAAACGTGTAGTAGTCCCACAAGCTACGAGACTTTCTGCCAAACTCACGGAGAATCAGTATGCTAATTGCCCAAATAGCTAGTAAAGTAGCCCAGGTAGCTTCATCAAACGAAGAAAAATATCCCGATAGTGACAACCCTTGCTCCTCTCTGATGGACGTGCACAGAACGAAGCTTATTGGAACAGGGGGTTCAACATACGAGTTAAATGCTGGTAGCGAAGAGCTGACTATCATTATACATGGTATAATGCTTATGTAATGCAGTACCAAGTGGTGGTAATAGAACGTACTGTTTGGAAACAGAGTTTGCAGCAGTTGCGTACTCATGCAGTTGACAGTGCATGTTTTCGTTCCTATCAAAAATATGGATATAGCCAGTGACACAGCGTTTTCACCATGCAAGTGGTTCACTTCAAAGTTGCTAATTTTGCTTGTAGATGCATAGGGTGTAAGATTGCTCAAAAGACGGGTTGCACAATATGAGGAGTTTTTTGAACTGCAAAGTTTGTCAATGTCGCTGGCCAGTGTTTTCATGTGCTGCTGAAACGACACGGAACGCCAGGCGGAAATGACAAAACTATTGCTGTATTCCAACTTGTCAATTTGGAAAATCAAACTATGCGGCAGTACCGAAAGTTGCAGAGCAATCTGGTAACCGTAGTTTAGTACAGTAATACTGGCCTGAACTGTTTATGCTGTTGTTTGCTCTTTGAACATGAACGATAAACCACTTATATTTGGCTATTCCTGTATATATCACAGACGGGTTTTTGGTATCAACTAGGATGTCAAAAAAGTTGATTGGGAGTACCTGTGCAACGATATGGCTGCTGAGTGTTTCATCAGTATCACGGTCATAAATTGAGTAATCAAATTGAATAACTGCCCACAGCTTACACGGTTTGGGATCAATGTATAGCTGAAACGTGCATACCTGCTTCTGGAACGGCACTGGTGAAAATTGAAAATTTGAAGAATTTTGAAGGGAAAATCGGACCATGTTGTTGCAAATTAGTTTTCCATCAGACTGGGGTTTGTAGCGATACAAAAAGTATACCACTGGGCTACGAGTAGATAACACATCGTAGGAGCCTTCGCTTTCATGATGTGTAATTTTTGTAACACGATTTACTACAAGGTGAATGGTACAGTTCTCAAAAGCCTGAAGTTCATTATTAATGTCCAATGTTTCGGGGTTTTTGTCGAGAAATGACGCTACCAACTTAATTAACAAAGTTGTTACATAAAGTTTTCTCACACACATCACAAATTCAATCATGATAATATGGAATTTTTTATTAAAGCATTTCGAAAATCATTGTAAGTAAAGAAGAGTGCTGCCTAATATTAGTACTTTGAGGGATAAACTGTATTTCGTTAAAATAAAATATCAAAAATTCCTGTCTGTAATTCGTAGCGTGTGGTTCAAACAGAGAAAGGAGCAGCGTAGCATACGAACTAAACATACTTTAAAATATGTGTACTTTTAAATAATAGGTAAGGTAGGCAGCGAGTGTTTAAAATACTTTATATTTATTAAGTATGTGTATTTTACGGCCAGAGGAAATCAATATTGACCAGTAGAGTTTATATCATGCGGTCATGTTAAATCAGGTCTAATAGCATTTTACAGTCTACCTCAAAAATCGATAACACGTGTAACGACAACTATTTAATTCATTTATTACCTTATTTCTCTTTGCCATGAGTAAAAAACGCAGGTATATCAATTTAGATCAACTGTTTAGACAATTACATGGGTAGAAAATAGAATATCCTCTAGGTTTTAAACAGTCTCACCTTAAGCTTACATTTGTTAAATATTCAAATCAAAACTGTTTTGAAAACGCGAACCATAAAGTATTAACAGTTACAAGTTGTACAAATTTATCTCTTGCTTTTTTTATAGGAACTTTTTCAATTTTTTTAAAACTAAGCCTCTAACATGGTTTTTAATGATTTGACAAATGCTTATGTGCTTAATGCTTATAGCATATAGCTTCATGTAAGATGAATAACAATGGATTGTCAAAACCGGTCACATTGTCAAATTTGTTTATGAAGTGAAATGAACTCGAGAATATTTAACCTAGTAGAACTATATCGTAAGTTTCCTTCAAGAGGTTATTCAGAAAATTTGCTTTACAATACGTTACTTATTTTAATACGTAAAGAAGGTTTATTGGTATTGAAACCCAGAAAGGAATTGCTTGTGTCTTACCTACGCAATCATAATAACGATATTTTACTTAAATATAATATTAATAATGATCTAGATGTTTCAATTTCTTTGTCAGAAAAAGCTAAAATATTTGTAATCTTTCCATTCTACAAATGCATTTGCTCATATAAACATAATATTAAGAATATAATACTACAAAATATGTATGAAAACTGTGTACCTGAGTACACAATATGTCTTGACAAAATATCGGTGAATGTTGTTTTCTCAAGAACCACAAATCTAAATAAAATGCTTTGTCACTAATATTTATGTGATACATACAATCGTCAGTATACTATTTTGTACTACATTCTACCATCAGTCTACTATTTTGAATTACATTCTACTTTCAGTCTACTATTTTGTACTACATTCTACCTTCAGTCTACTATTTTGAATTACATTCTACTTTCAGTCTACTACAATTTTATTTGAACAAACCATTGTACACTACACTCCTACTTTTATCTACTTTTGTATTCATTTTTACTTTGAATTGACTCACAGCAGCAAGCATTAAAAATGCTGTGTACGTTTTTATTTAGCAATATTTTTATCAATATTTTTATAAATATGTGAAAGTAAAAATTATGACCTTTTAATTATTTTCTCTTTATGTAAGTTTACCGGATTTGTAAATGTAATTTACTATACAAAACACAAAACATTATTTGCAAAATATTTTTTTTGAAATTTGACATAAACTTTAAAAAAATATGTATCATAACCACCTAATGAAGCAACGGCGAAACGCGTTGTGGCAATAAACAGATTAAAACGAAAGTTTGACGTTGTTCTACCGTGTGTAGTAATTTATTATATATATGTGTAAAGGAGTGTGACCTTTGTTGTTATTAATTTGAAAAACTTTATGTCTATTTGTCCGAATAAGTAGCTGTAATATCTCATGCTACTGTTCTGCTGGGTAATAATAGGTCTCCATTTCCAAACCATTTTCCTTCAATGACCTTACTAAATACCTCTTTAAAATGTTTCGGAAACCTTCACGCAGTTGTCTAAGTACTTATATTCCCTAGACGCTGTAAGATATGTTTCAGTTTTTCAAATTTCGTCTCATAACTAGGTTTCGTTATCATCACCTTCGTCCAAAGATTTATGAGCTTTCAGTCGTGTTACGTTACAAGTGGCGTAGTGGATTCATCGATGAAACGAAGAAAATGTTCAAATAAATTTAGCATTTTGTTATTGATACTTTTCTATACATCTCGTCCGTTTATCTTGTGGTATTCGCGTTTTATTGCATTGTTTCAAGAAGCTACTATTGGTAAATTGTACCAACGAAACTCATCATATTAAGAAACGGAATCTTTGCCTCTTTTTGATGTGTGTCTCGACATCAAAAGTTTGGGGTATTCATAAAAGCATTTAGGTCGAATTGAATGCCTTGGGCAATGGCGTGCATCATTTCTCCAAAACTATACATATACAAACTTGATTATTTATAGAGTATTTTTAAGTTGGGTATTGTTTTCAATGAAGAAGAACCTCATTAAAATGAAATGGTGTTTCTACTTTTCAAATGTATGGAATGATGAATATTATGTTGCATGGATATATAAGTATGTTTTCTTGGGGAATGAAAATTAAATTAATACGAAACACACGAAGCATTTAGAATATTATGTTTAGTGTAATATTTCCTATATTGTTTGGTGTAGCCGGCTCATGAACTATATTAAATGCGAAGAAAGATGTTGGTGGCAAAAGCAATAGGAGAAATGAAGAAACTGCACAGTCAAGCTTCAAACAGCCAAGCGGATGGACTCTTCCGGCAAATCTTGGTTTCTTGGCAAAACAGAAGCATTAGTTGGCAGGCAAGCTGCAGGATTTGCACTATTTAGGTGTGTGCTAATAATCAAGTTTTTTTCTCTACAGACTCTTTTTTAACAATAGGTGTCAGTTTAGACAAAAATATTATCACTGACAATGTTAATCATACGCGTTTTCATTTTTTTGGAGGTTACCCAATTGTGCTAGGATAATAAATACCTACTTTTACATATTTACACACACACGATGTCAGGACTAACTATGGAAGTACGCTAACTGATTCACCCAGAGTGACTTCAATCTTAGTCATACAGTAAGTCTGAATTAGTTTACCCTTCACAGAAACTTTCGTCTGTAAATGACCCTTCGTTCCTGAAAAATTCAAAAATGTAGCTTTTTTGAAAAAAAATGGATGGAAACCTTATGGAAATTTAACATAGGAAATTTGTTCTGAGAGTACTACCCCCTCTCATCAACTTTTCAAAAATATGAAAACGATATTTTTAGTAGCTTTGCTTTAAATCGACTTCATTTGTTGGAGATGATTTCAATATTTTCAAAAGTAGTCATAGTACTTCTCTCAGATCAAATTATCCAGGATACATCACGTAAGGTTTCCATATTGCGTTTTTAAAAAAGAATTTGTGAATTTTTCATGAACGAAAGGCCACTCATAGCCGAAATTCTTTGTAATGGGTAAATTTATTCAGACCTACTGTTTCACCAAGTTTGAAGCCATTCTGGCTGAATCAGTTACCTTACCTTCCTTTTAAGTGCAATTTAAGTGTGTTTCAAGAATTTCTACTTTAAATGTTGACATTAATATCAGCAACAAACATTGGATGAGTTCTTTACTACTATTTAATTTTACTACAATTGCCTACTAGGTTATTTATAAATGAAATTGTACAAATTTCTGTGTGAGATATTTACGAAAGTCGTAGTTTCCTATTGTATTAACTTTATGCGCAGTGACATTTTAATAGTAATTGAACCTATTACACTATAATTTATAATACAAAACCTCTTTGCAAAAATTCTAATTGGAGAGCTCAACGTACCTTAAATGGGACATACTCATTTTTTAACTTCAAAATTGCTTCAACGTGAAAAATATGCTGCTCAGTCAACTTAAATTTTTTTTATCACGCCCGCCAGTTTTCACCTGCTACCTGACAGTATTTCTTTAAATCCATCAGTGCAGTTTGACCTTTTGCAATTTGCTTATCATGCAAATCCAGTTAATATTCTTCTCTGTAAACTATTCTTTCAATCAAACGGATTCCGAAAAAAAGGATTTTGTGTTAGAAATCAAATGGCAGTAAACTGCTGTTTCCTAATGTACAATTACTCTATTTTCAAAGTGCCAAAAATCATTATTTTTATATATTTTGTAATTTTGTTATTCATATTAAAATTAATACTCCTTACAGTTTGTGTTTTTCGTATTTTTGCAAATTTTGCATTTTCAAAAGCAGGATCTTTGGCGATGATATTATAAAGGTATAATAATGATTCGAAAGTGAATTGTGTACTTTATACACTAAATACTTTATTGTAAAAGCAGAGTGATGTGAATTCAGCATTTGAAAACGTGGTTACCTATTAATGAAAATTAGTGATTTTCGTAAGACGTATGGAATGTGAAGATTTAATAATGTATGAACGAAAGCCAAAGAAGTAATTGACGGCAGCAAGAAAACGGGAAAAATCTTGTCATGGCAGGTTAAAGTAACGGTCGTCACAAGGAAAAAACCGTGTTTTCACTAGTGCCGAAAAAATCATTTTCAAGTGACGACCGTGACATTAATATTTGTTTTAGTAAATTAGTTTTTATTACTTAATCCAAATCAAAAATTATATCCCAGATAGACAAAGACCGATTTAAACGTACGTTTTCAGTTCGGGAATGCACCTTGGGTGTTTTAAGGGAAATGTCAGCATTTCCCGTACCTGAAGAGCTAAGAGTTTCCCAATGGGACGAGTGTGGTATTCATTTGGGCAACATGTACGTTACACAAATAGTTCCCGAACCGCGTCCACTCGTCATTGCCGAATAAATGCTACAGTTTTCCCAATGGGACGAGAGGGGCATTCACTAGGGCGACATGCACGTTACCCAAATAGTTCCCAAGCCGCGCCCACTCGTCGTTGCCGAATAAATGCTACAGGTTTTCCAAATGGTTTTAGTAATTAATGAACAGATCTGAAGCATTTAGTTAAACATAAAACTTTAATTTTGATCAGTTTTATTATTTATTACACAATCAATAACCAATTAACAAAATGATTAAATTAAATGTAACCAGAGAATATGCTAGTAATAGATACGAAACAGACTGTTTTAACAAAGAGGGTATGTGATGCATGTTAAGGAATGTAAGTTAGTCGGTTTCAATAGATACGACAATATTACGTACATTTTTGAGTGATGATGAAGTTAAATAACAATGATGAATTTTTAAAAGAAAGGATTTAAGGTTCAAAATTTAATTTTTTCGAAAGTCAAGGAGACCGAGTAACTTCATAACAACGTTCTATGGATCAAAGTTTTTTCTATTTCCAGTCTATAAAGTAACACATTCTCTGAATGTAACATATGACACAAGTATTGCTGAGCACTACATTTAACTAAAACACACTGGTCAAAAACTGCATCCAGATCTACATGTACCGTCACATTCGTCAATTGGGTTTTATAAACATCTAAATATTTGCTTGGCATTGGATACCAAGGCACATTATCTTGATTCATAACTATACATATTAACTTTGTTTCAGGATATTTAATTCCTAGAAATAGTAAAATTCTACCACTATTATCAAGAAAACAATTATTTCCCATCTTCGTAGTTAAAACAAAATTACTATGCACATTTATTTTAATTTTACAACTTATGTTTTCTAGCTAACGTTTTTGAAGTTGGCTTCTTATTATTTTTATGCTAGAATAAAGACCTTCTTCTGTAACTATATTTACAACCTGCTCGAGCTGCATGCGCTGACCACGGATATAACGCTTTAAAGTTTGCGTGTAGTTTTCGAACGGAAAAGCGCTGACATTGTCTAAATTTCCATACCGTATTCCGTCATCTGCCAAGTGTACTAAATTATGTACATTATAAATGGAAATGGAAACTTCTTTCCCATAAAAATCAATGCCTTTTCCCACACATTTTTCTAATAAACGTTTGGCTAAATTATTAAAGTCAAGCTTACTGGCCTTGAAAGATAACAATATTTTCAATGCAAATATAAAAAATGTACATATAATTCATCACTTAAAATTCCATACAAAGCACATGGACCAGTGTGCAAGAAAAACTGTCTAAATTCTGTTGCATTTACAAAATGACCGTTGTAGACATTGGTCGTCTGGGAAAGTCACTGGGAAAAGCATTTGCACAATCTTCAAGAAAACTACTAATTTTTCTGGACAATGTATTTGGTGACCTGACTTTTAGCGGTCCTGAGAGCCATAGTAACAATAATTTCTAGTGACGTCAAGGCACACAGGGTGCGTATAATCTAAAACAAAGTCAACTACCATATCTATCTTTAATTGTAATAACGGTGAAACAAATTTAATTTGATGGTGATCTCGGTCTCGCTGTTGTCTAAAAGAACTATCTGATCTCGAAACTGACGCTATTTCAGAAAACATACGGTTTGAATAGTATTCACCTTCATCCCCACAGCGTTCACACCCATGATAAGCTGTATGTCCTTTCACACGTTTAATAAAACCTCTAGGCGGACCGTCATCAATAACACAGCTTATCTTGATTATGTATTTTCTATCTACAAGTTACCCACCCAGTAACAAATCTATTAATTCTGTAACGAAAGGTTTCAAAAACTCATGAACGCTTAAAGGCTTCGTTCCACCAGAATAATGAGCAACTAATAAAGGTCCAACGTGTTTTGCTTGATCTATAATCACTAATTTTTTTTAAATTTTTATTTATTTATTTGAAAAAAGATTCAGACGACAATGCACCTTACACAGTGTTGTTACACAGTCTACAACACTGAAAACGATGCAAGAAAATAGAGGGAAAAAATTAATTGAAAGGAAGAGGTTCACGCTGCCTGTGTAAGTAAAGTAGTAACAAAATGAAAGAAAAATATACACTATTCGATTATTTTCTACACATGAAAATTAACATTTTTCTCTAAGCAGTTTAACAAGTGAAGGTATGGTAGACCTACGATATCGCTCGTATTTGCTAGGAACAGCTCTAAAGTTTTACTTGTTTTTATTGTACCTACTACTGTAATTAGGCACCCTATTTATTTCATATTTATTTAACCAATGTTTAAGCTTTTCATTTCGTAAAATTTTTACACCAAAAGTAAATAAAAGTTCTTCCCATCTTTGCTGTATGCAGATTATATTTAATTGTTTAGAAGTTAACAGATAATTGGAGCTACTAAATTATTTACCACTTATTATACCTAAAACTCGTTTTTCCACACTGATTAGTTTTTTTTAGTTTGCTCTTTTGGAAGGTAGTTTGACCATAGTATACTGCAGTATTCAAGAACACTACGTATATGGGATATGTACATGTCTCTTAAAATTGGCTGTGCTGATGGCCAGAGTAATAAAATTGCTTTCTGTAGAAATGTATTTTAAAAATTCTAATGAACCAATGGCATTAGTTCTTGAATAATTTTTTCTAGTTTCAAAATGCTGAAATAGTAAAATTTACAATATTTAGTTTCCTAAAGAGTTTTTAAAAGGGTCTTGGAACAAATTGACGAATCTTCATTTACATGACCTTACAAAAGTTTTAGTAAATCTGTTATTGCAGAGTTATTATTCTTATTAGAAACCGCCCAACAAGCAATCCTCACTGTTAAAGTTAAATCACCATTTATCTGAATAGTCTCATCTAAAACAGACGGAGACAACAGATTAATTTTATTAAATTCCAAATTGACATTGTCTAAAATTAAATTTTCATTGGAACTAGAAATATCTGCATCTAGAGTTATTTGCATCCAGAGTTTAATATTCACAGCTGAATTTAGTTGAACCGTTAAACTTTAGGCAGTGTGCATTTATCTCATTTATACATGTTCTGACTTCACTTTTTCCTTCTGGTATTTTCCTTCGTTTGCTTCGGTACAATGGCATCTTTTTTAGGGATGGTGTTTTTTCTTGCCGTTCTTTCCCCTGTTTAAGTCCCATGAATTTTGAAAACACTTTTTAATCATGTCCTCAATTTCACAATCAGTAATCATGGGTTTTCCAGTGTTTGACCTGGTGGCTGCTGTTTATTACATGAATGATAAATTTCAAATTAGCATTAAATCTATAATGCCACAATACTAAATACATTTACTGCAATGTCTGCAAATGTATCGATATTTTAAAGCACTTACCAACTATGACTTCTTTAAGAACCAATCTTCGGAATTCTAACTTGTTGTTTGCTCCAAAGTAAATTTTTTGTCGCGAAATCTGTGTAGAAAATAAATTCGCCAAAATGCGCCTTACAACTTTGCCACTGTCTGAACCTCCAAACGTTGAACAACAAGTAATCTGATGTAAAAAACAAATATTGCAAACAGTGTGTCAATTTAGTTACTTGAAAGAATTGAATTGAAATAAATCGTAAATATCATTTACTAATTTCTGACGATTTTGGGGATCTTTAATCTAGTTCTCGCAGTCGCGTAGCTCCAAGAAGTTTTTTCATGTCCGATTTTAGGGTTGAAAGTAAATTCAACATCTGTTGTTTAAACGCTACATAAACTAAACGAAACAGTTTAAAACCCAAAATAAGAGTTGTCTTTAGCTCTTGCTCTTTCAGGATTTGATATCAGAAACTCGTTTAACTTCTAATTTTGCTAAAAAATTAGAGCAGCTAATATATTGAGCTATATATTTTGTTGGTGCTTGAGTTTTCCGCTATTGGGTTACCATCGAGGTATTATTTGCAGCCCATAAGGACGTAATTTAGCTTAGTAGGTTTAATATAGTTCATTTCTATATCTTAAGCCCATTCTGGCAAATTGGAGTACCATAGTACTAATGGTACACCTTCATTGTTGTTCAAACCGCTGTAGGTGCTATTATACAAATGTGTGAGCTACGACATGCCCCGAGAGGATTGTTCTACCTGCAATTTTAGAAGATAATTGATTTATTACACGAAACATTCAAAATCTATGGAGAAAACAACCAAAACATTATGAAAATTTGCAAAATACAAATTATCGTAAAATAAAATAACACTTCAATTTTACCCCTTTTTACGTAATGCATTACAAGTAAGGTGTGTTCCTTTAATAGAGCACCGGTAGGTGAATTTACAAATTATTGGAACGGTTTTATTTTTCGTGCCCGATCTTTTAACCTTATATTCATCAACACGTTACTACAATACATACCAAGTTTCGTTCAAATATTCGGAGATTTATAAAAGATTGCATTTTTTTAAAAGGTATAAAAATTTGACTGTTCCAAAATTAAGCACCGGTGGTGAAATTTCGTATGTTTTGACCCGTGAGAATGTAACACTCGATCCTAATCAAGTATATGCAGCCAGCTGGTTATATTATTACATAACGTATTCGCTGTTTCGTTGAATTTGCAATATTTTCAGCGGTTTAATCTAATTTGTGGCCATTCATAGTAAATAGCTGTTATAAGTTTAGTCCAAACCCCAGATGGTTGTTTTTTGCATTTAATCCAACAAAATCACTCAGTTTACCGATTCTCCAACAGATTTAGGTCCGACATTAATACTGGTTCTGGTAAAACTTCTACTTTTATAGTCCATCGACGTTGGTGCTAATAAAACATATGGGTTTTGGGGTATGTCGGATATGGGTTTTGTTTGTCCCTAATTCGTGCTTGCATCATTGGTGAAAGAATGATGAGTTTGTGCAATTCTTGATGTTTATTGGCTTGGAAAATTGATTAATTACGCTTAACGTAATTAATAATATTTTAAAATAAACATGCATGTTCATAGGTTTCAAATGTTTTGTTTTGCCAAAAGTTTAAAAACTACGCGATATAAAAGCTAATTTTATTTTCTGAGTATTTAAAAATATTTTCTTGAGAGAATCAATGATGTGTGGTTAGTATTGCCGTGCTATACGGTTTATTAATTTTATAACATCAGTTCTCTAAAGTATGCTGTGGAGTTACTAAGTGTGCTGTAGGAGGTCTAGTAGTATGCTGGAGGGTTTCCAGTGTATATTGATATGCTGGAGGGTTTCTAATGGTATTCTGTATGGTTTCTAATATTATACCGTAGTGCTTTTAGTGCTTTACCCGTGTTACCATTTTAGTTATGGATACGGGGATTAAAAAGTACTGGCGGTACCCGCGGTACTTACACGGAAGAGTGTCAGTACCGAAAGAGTACCGTATTCAGCAGTTCTAATGTAATGTAGTTGTCGAAAAACAAATAGTACTGATTCAGTACTCAAGGTACCAATTTATATCTAATTTTGTCCCGTATTAAACAGTCCCCAAACTGTTGCTTATCCTATTTTGTTATGGTACTCAAATAGAGTTTTGTTTTGAATATTTGTTTTGAAGTTATCATATTTTATGGACACATTAAAACAAACACTTCATTAAACTATATTCGCTCCAAATTTATTAAAATTTCAATTAACAATAAAATCAAGTATAGGTAAACAATCATAGCCATAGGTAAATATCATAACGATCACCTAAACAGTCACATAATCTGTTTATTGACTATCTCTGCAGGATGCTCCATCACGCTTCTGCTCCCTGATTTTTATACGCGTAGGCGCCTTTTATCCCAATACTCAACAGCCTTTTTAACTTCCTTGTCATTTGCAATTGAGCCTTTTTCAGTCTTTCGTACAGCATCTGTAGTTTTTAAAATGCAAACTAAAACATTTAGTTCAAAATGCCATCAGATTGTTTTCCGCGGACAAAATTTTAACTTGAAAAATGTAAGTAGTTAAATTGAAATTACCGCATATTATAGATAACAATATAGTGTTCCTAAAGCTGACTTTTCCTGTATGACCGGCAAATGAAAATCTTGTCATCAATTCATCAGTCATCAAAGCGGACATAATCCTATAGGTTGTTTGATTGGGTGTGTTTCCTCCTTTCCTACTTAAAGTGTCCATCTAAAATGTTAATAATATTCGAGTTCGGCGTTAATCGGTTATTTGTAGCTAAAGTGACTTATGTTTTATTAAAGGTTAAAGTGATTTTTAACTAAAAGATTGCAAATCCTCACCAGCTCTTTAACGTTTTTTGACATCTGTTTTTAAGTCCGATTCCAGTCTAGTAAAATCCTCCACTCATCTAATTGGAAATAAAAATATAAACTGCTGTGACGTAGCATCATCCACTTTGCGCCCCTGGAGTAGAGTCCTTAGACAACGAAGAATCATATCCTATTTCGCAATAATGATTTCTTGATTAGTTTGCAAGCAGCTGATAGATTGGTGAATCTCTGGAATTAAATATTGGTAAATGTAAAATGATTCTTTATCTAAACTTCTCAATCCGCAAGTCGGGACCACAACTTGGTCAAGATTCATCAAACATATTGCTACAGTAATTTAACTTTTGACATACCCTTATAATCAGCATTCACTGAGGAAGACTTATGATGAGAGAATACATTAGAAAATGCAGCACCATCCCGGAAATCTGATTCACTCTGAGTGAAGTTTTGTGAGCAATCTTCTAGATGATCGTTGGCAAACAGAACAGGTGATTTGGAATAATTCGGCATAGTTCCGCTCTGCTCATTATCAATATAACAAACTTGCTCGATCTTGCTCTCTAAAAACAGCTGAGCACTCCCTTGTAGTCCACAGGATTCAATTGATGGAATCTAAAATACCAAATTTTTACCTAAATAAACA